>SAYR01032552.1:238786-276323 GCA_004382745.1 Argopecten irradians irradians
TTTATTCAATATATTTTACACTGACAATCAGCGGTCCCTATCGGCTTTATGTATAGATAATCGTTTAACTAGATATGAAATTCGGTACACTTTATTTAACAATTGATAAAAAATATAACATTAATTGTATCCAAATGAAACAAGTATGTTGTCTCTAATATCAGATAATCGTATTGTTAAAGACATTGTTTTTCATTTATTTTAATACCCATTAAATTCGATTTAAACGAGTATTATATACTTAGATTATCTTTGAGAAATAATGTTTATATGTATCATGTTAAACGTATGGTTATTTAAGACCACCGATCAAATGATTGTAAGTGGCGTTTCGTTATATCTTCTACAAATGTAAACATATGGTGTATCTACACAAGTATTGGGTGGTAGAACGCGTATAGCGTGTCATTGACAGACTTATCAGTCATTTTGCATACAGCTTATATTGGTGGTCACTGTATTAAATCATTCTCGCCCGAAACACATCAATTTTTACCATTGCCAAATATTTGAAAATCATCTTCGAACCGATTCATTTTTAAACAATGGATATTCTTTGTTAATATTATCATCTATAAATTCGTGTTTTCATCTAATATTGATAGAAATATTTACTTCAGTTCCCTATAGCATACATATTAATTATTGGCAGAACATTTATAGAAATAGAACTATGTTTTCGGATCACATTTAAAAGTCAATTCGTAACAAATTTACCATTCTAAGTCATGTCCACAACTATACAGACGCTTGTCGACGTAATAAGCCAATATTTTCATAATATACCCCGTCCCGTGATTAGGTAACCCCCGTTACTCGTTCTCAGCTTCCTGTTATCAAATAAGCAATAAGTCAGATAGCAGACATCAAACTGTACAGGCTTTAAATGTAACAGGTGCACAATTATGTAAAAACCACTGTAAACGATATACCCGCAAAGCAATCAAATTAACAGATTGTTTAACACGTAACAATTAACCTGTGAAACAGGTTACAAGATTTTTGGAAACAGTTGACGTTATATCATTAGGTTATATTAAGAAAAATAAAAACTTTGAAAGAAATTGGAAATAGTGTTTATAACCAATCAAATAATATAAACATGCTCATCTAGTTGGATAACCTATGCTCTCGAGTTGAAGACCTTTACTATGATCCAAATATATGTATGATTCATAAAATATATGGTTAAGGTTGTACTCCTCTGAAAAGTCAAAATTTTCTTGTATTAAACTTTTTATCTCATATAGATTTTTGGAAATAGTAGTTCATGCCATAAAAGAAAACGGAAGAAAAAAACATATGCCCGTGTGTTCGTTTTTGAGCTATATAAAACTGTGGTTCTACTCAAAGCGAAAAAAGACAATTTTGAAAGTGCCGCCAAATGGGCAATTTTTTTTTAAATCTCCGTATAAAAAAATCTACTAAAAATAGAAATGTAATTTTTTGACAAAATTTGCAACTGGCAACTTGCTACGGATATTAATAGATTTTATTTGAAAATTTCATACCTTCTTTGATCTATGTCGAAACGAGACTTCAACGGGACTGAAACCTTAGAAGAATACATTCTTAACTGTGTGGGAAATTTCAAATAAACAAAAAAAAATACAAGTCTGTGGTAAAAAAAAAGCAAAAAGGTGTAGTGGCATTATATAAAAAACATAACATACATCTAGTGTAAATAATAACACCCTCCATTTGTCTATATATTCCTAACAGCTAATTTATCTAAGGGGAATATACTGTTTATATATTACACGAATGATTTGAAGTAGTTCAGTGCAAACTTACCCAATGAAAAAAAGAACATACCTGTCTAATCTGGTTATAGTAATACAAGCAAATTTCAGACCATGAAATACAATGTTTTGTACTGAACATGTACAATAGGTAATGGTGTATGCACCTACTAGCCGGAACTACTTTTTAGGGGAATTCCCTTGTATTGCATTGGTTTATTTTGGGAAGAAAAAAAAGTTTGCTACTTAATAAATTGTAAATTTTATTTTTGTACTTTATTTGAAATATAAATTAATAAAAATAATTTTGTGGACTTAGAATAGTTCTGGGTAGAATTTAAATTTGGAATATTAAAAGGAGGATGTTGGCAGCAAATAACAAGTTGTCGTCTGCTTACACCTTGTTATCAGAGCCGGTGTTGGCTTTGTTTATAATGGCATTTGTTGGGGATTTCGACATTTTACATGATTTACTGGTGGATCCAGAGACAGATGATGAATCAAGCATTATTCAAGTTGAAGGTAACGAAACATCGACGTCTGGAAATGAAATTAGATCTAGTTCATCATCCTCAACCATCGCGTCTTGTGCTCCACCTCCTCCTGACCCCACCCCCGATACCCATGGCCATGTTTCATCTGATTTAGACGACGCCGATGACCCTATTCCATCCCATATTTACACTTCCGGTGTTTCAGATCTGAGAAATTACATCCTGAGTAAAAGAAATGAAAACACTGTTAAGAAAACTGAGAGATGCATTAAAAGCTTCAAAGACTGGATCCAAGCTCCTCCTAGGTCCGACCCCAAGGATGTTCTTCAGATTCTGCCATTTGAACTAGATACATACATTGGTGGGTTGTTGCTGTCCCTTCAGAAGAATGATGGTTCTATCTATGAGCCTGATACTCTTACCAGCTTTCACAGGGGTATCGACCGCTTTCTGAGAGAAAATGGTTATAGTTTCAACATTTTAACCTCAGATTTATTTGCCACGAGTCGTCAGGTCCTTCAGTCTCGGCGTAAAGAGTTGAAACAGAAAGGACTTGGGAATCGTCCCAATAAAGCTCAGCCTGTCTCAGACAACGAGGAGGAAATGTTGTGGGAATGTGGTCATCTGGGTCATGACAACCCACATGCTTTGCTAAACACCGTCTGGTTCAATAACACTAAACTTTTGGGGTTCAGGGGGTGTGATGAAAACATACAATTAAAATGGAGAGATATAGAATTGAAGCAGGATGAAACTGGATCAGAATACCTGGAATTTAACGAAAGAACAACAAAAACAAGAGGGGGAAACAGTACTCACATGAGATCGTTTAATCCGAAACAGTTTGGAAATCCTGAAAATAAATCGCGATGTCCGATCGAGGCCTACAAACTGTACGCAAAGCATCGACCTCAAGCGATGAATACACCGGAATCTCCATTTTACGTTGCTGTTAATCAAAACAACAATGGTCAGAAGTGGTTCAAAAATCAACCCGTCGGAAGAAACAAATTGGTGTAATGATGAAAACAATGGCAAGTAATGCTGGTTTAACTGGTAAGAAAACAAACCAATCCTTGAGAAAGACACTGTGTACAAAACTACTTCATTCAGGTGTTGCTCCTACGACAATTATGCAGTTATCTGGTCACAAAAACGTAAATAGCATAAATAACTATGCCGTCGTCTCATTTAACCAACAGCGTGAAATGTGCGAAATTCTTCAAAATGTGAAAAAGTCTGCTGTATCCTCCAGTGTAGCTTCCAGTGTAACTTCCACAGTATCACGCAGGCCTATTATCATGACGGAAACACCACACAGGAAGAGTTTACCAGATGCCACCACGTGTTGTGAGAAAGACGTAAGCCTACAAAATCTTGCGACGGGAATGTTTTCTGGTGCAAATATCAGTGGTGGAACTTTCAATATATCATTCCAAATATCATCCCAGTCAAAAAATACAACATCTCATAACACTTCACCTCCTCGCAAGTACAAACGTATAGCTCAGCTACCGGACTCCGATTCTGACTGAAGTTAAGCCGTGGGAAAATTTTGAGTATGTGACCGATGTCGAGGACGTCACGATCAGACCATGATATCGCGAGTTGGGAGAATTTACTATGTTATTGTGTTTTTTATCTTATTTTACAAGATTTTTTTGTAAATCTTCACGAGAAATTATTGTCATATATGTTGAGTTAAAATTTTCACTGACTCAATTCTAAAAACGAGATAGTTTGCAAAATCTACACTTTGTAGCATTTTCTCTCCTCTCTCTGACAAGCAAGGCAGTGGCTTGTACCGAAACTGGTTCAGACCGGGTTTTGAAAGACGAAGCGAACTGAACATTTGGATTTTTGTTAATCATCTCAAAGTCAATAAAACGATCTACATCAAATAGGGAAGGTATGTGATAAAAGCAAGACCACACACTTGTGTTTTTCTAACGAATAAATAACCTGTATCGCGTGACTGGCAGCACATAGCTTATAGTTGTGTCATAACTATATCTCACAAATATTAAATACGCAGTGCATAAAACAATTATCTAGCTTAATTACGGTTCTTTATACAAAAAAACAACATTATACGTTATACGTACATGTCGATTGTTGTATGTTTATTACAATTCGAGCTCATTTTTAAATGTATCCGTTTTGTTAGCACTTCCAAATTCTATACAGAAAACCCGTGAATACCATACTGATACACACTACATTCCTGTCAACATTTATAGTTTGTTTTTGTATATTTTATCTATAGGCTGGGAAATTCATTTGAATTTTACCTTTCTGAATTGAAAACTATTCTAGTAGCAAAAATGCTCAATGTATGCGTGTTTACCTCCCCCGGACGTTAATAACAATATTTAATATACTATCTTATTGTATTATTAGATTACGCCAGCTTCATTTTGCAGTAAACAATAATTGTGTACTTTACATGTATACACCATTTTTATTGGAAAATAATGTTTTCAATATCCAAGCAAACTTGTATTTGCCGCCATCTGTACGTAGCAGTTATGAGATATATCAGCATAAATTTACTAATATAAAGTTTCTGATTGTGATTAATTGATTCATCATATTAATTTAAGCAAAGATTTTTTTGATTTTTTTTTTATATTTCAAATTCTTTAACTTATTATTATTTCCTTTATTATCACAATTACACTTATTTGATAGTGCAAGTATGCATTTAAGTTTATATACACTAGCTATAACTATAGCTATGTATATAATATGTAAGTACCTTATATCATTTATAAATTAAAACGTTTATAATTCAGATATAATTATACTGAAAACCTTGTTTATTTTTCCATAATTTGGTTTTAGACTAGTGTTTAATTCTTACTGTTGTGATTTATATGGTAGATTTACACACATGTAATTTTTGCCCTCTACCTCTTAACACTACCAATCATTATTTGGAAAGTAAAACTAGACCAAAGGGGATACACATTCAATAGGGGTGATACTTTTTTAATTGGCTTCATTTTGAAACATGTTTCCAATTTGAAATATTTAGCGTCTTATGTTACATGTACCTCCCCAATGTCGTTAGACCGTTTGATATGTTACAAGTGATACCGAAAAGTTTTAGTCAAATTGTCGGAATTAGGATTTATTCTAAAGCAAATTAATTTGATGTTATACTATGTAACGTAAAATATAAGCTTCTCTTACAAATGTGTCATGAATATTAGCGCAAACATACATCATGCATTACCCGTTCGGATATGGAGCAGAATTTAAACATCACACTGTACTTTGGTTCTAATTGGACGTGTTTTCAGCTGCTCACCTTCAAAACATTTTGTATATAACTATATTTCAACGAGCTCCAAAAGTAAATCAACATTTACAGACCGGCACGTAATCCAAATGACTAATACCTAAGTGTTGTGGCAACCCCAATTAGAGTCTTTATCTGTTTTAGTATTTCTGAGCCGAATCAAGAATGTGTTATGAAAAAGGCGATACAAACACATAATGAGTTATCGCCTTTTTGAACGAAATGAAAGCACTGCAACTTTCATCAACTTACGGTTTCATTGTCATTTGTATTTGATCTTAAAATTAGTGTTGCCCTGTTCGCCTGTGCGTACCTGTTATACATGATAAAACACATAACTTGAAAATAGACTAATTATGACTAACAAAATATTGTTATTACGCATTCCTATTTGATCACTTAATAAACTATGTGTTTTATCAGCTTCGTTTAAAAGGCATACTGACATGTTTAGCCCAACAACATCAATCGGTGGACAAATCAAATTGCCTTTTGTCCATGGTCTGTCTTACTCAAATTTAATATGTAGACTGCTCTTGGACCCTTGTTGTGCATATTACATTTTGGGACCGACAGACCGCCATCTTGGATTTTGAAAATTGAAGTTTTTTACCGCTATTTCTTCAAAGGTACAGAAGAGATCTTTCTCATATTTGATATGTAAGATTCACAAAAAGGCCCTAGTTGTACTTATGACCGTTTAACAATATTGCTGACATACATATGTATTTTAAAGTTGTCTTTTTATCTCATGTACCTTTTACCTTATCTAAGATATTTTACAAAGCCTATTTGATACAGTATTGATAAATTGTAGGTTGTATCAGAGGATGCTAATGATTCAGATCATTACAATCCTTTCATTTGCGTCCATTTGCCAGTAAAACTCAATGAATAGGGAACTTATTTCTAAACAAATGGATCACCATAAAAGTGAACATGCATCATCTCACTGGAAGTGGTTAAGAGTGGTTCTTACTTTTGAAAGTTACAATGTATCAACAGCTTTGTTCATAATTCATATACATATCACATGAAGATCTGAATCAGTAACTATCGAAAGACGTAAATACAAATAAAACGATGATATCATATCATGGAAACCTTAGGGAGTCAATATTCCTGCAGCAGCTATTAAATTATCGATCTTTTTTCAAATTATTGCTTAAAAATAATATCTGCACACAGTTGTTTAATTATTCATCCGGGACCACAGAGTTAAGTTTAAAAGAGTTCTTAAAAATATGGAGAAAAAACGTGGGAAGGACACTTGGAAACCCTCATAAATGAATATTAAATAACCAGTTATATCCAATATATGTAAATTAACAATTTTAACAAAGTATCACATAATGATTTTTTTTGTAATCAAACGCTCCTTCTAATACATTGTTTTGTGTTACATTTTTAAAGCTATAATTATCACATTTAGTTCATATCCAAATTTCTTATTCACTGTATTTAGTCAATTAATTATATGACAACATAACTGACAATTATGTGATTACAAATGTTTCACATCGTACGATAAGGCTGTAGTTGCCATTTTTGTTATGGAATTCTTTGTTGAGCAACATCAATATAACCAATTGAAAATATTTTAGGTGATTTTAACTGTGTGCGAGATCAGTCAAAAGATAGAAACCCAATCCGTCATAGGGAAGACATAGGTAACATTGAATTAATTGCATTGATTAGGAACTTCAGATTACAAGACATATGGCGAATTCATAATCCAGATGCATCCCAATATACCTTTCACCGTGGGACCTCAAAGTCACGTAATGATATGCTCCTTATACATGAGAATATATCATCATTATTAAGTAATGTTAATATAAAACATTGTTCTTTTAGTGATCATAAATTGATTTCGTTGCGAATATTATTGTACGAATCTGATAGAGGACCAGGTTCTTGGAAAAAATGAAAAGCTATTAATAGTGATGTTTTTGCAAAATACTCTAGAATTTTGCTGGAAGTGCTGGATAAAGGAAATAGAAACACATGACATTATTTTAGAATGGTGGGATGTGATCAAAATAAAGATCAAAGAGTTATCCATGGAAGTTGGTAAACAGATAAATACCTATGCTAAGGCAACACATAGAAGAACAGCTAGATAAACTAATGCATGCAAAATCTCATGATCCAGAAATTCATAACATTATAGAGAAATTGAAAATCAAAATAAAACAATATCATAATATCAAACCAGGTGCTGCTAAAGTGAGATGAAGGGTTCAAGATTTTGAAGGATGAGAACATTCAACAAAATATTTTTATGAGAAAGAAAATAAAAATGCAGAATGGTTTAGAATAGAAATGAGGAAGGTGACCAGTTAAGTGGGATTGATAATATACTCAATGAGCTGACAAGTATTTATAAAAGAACTCTTTAAGACAGAGGGATGGAGTAATGATAAAGCTGATTACTTAACAAAGTGTATAGAAAATAAATTAACAAATGAAGAAGGTATGCATCTAGATAGGCCTATTGAACAAGAAGAAATTTCTAAAGAAATAGATAATTTAAAATTAAATAAATCTCCAGGAGAAGATGGGATAACATCTGAGTTCTATAAAAAAATATTGGTACTTAATTAAAAATAAGATTACATAATTGATTATGAATTTTTTTAAAAACTTTAAGCTAACAACTTATCAACAAATTACTATATAAAAAAGGTTGAAAGAGAAGATATAAGCAATCGGAGACCTCTAACCCTTTTAAATACTGATTGCAAAATAATTGCAAAAATTTTAAATAATAGATTAAAAATGATTTTACCGAGAATAATCCATACAGACCAAAAAGGTTTCGTATCAGGACGAAACATAACGGACGCTGACAGACTTCCACAGGATGTAATTGACTATTGTAAAAGGGAACATAAAGAAGGATTCATGTTATTTTAGACCAAGAAAAACCATTTGACAGAATTGAATGGGGGTGGGTTTTGAAATGTTCACATGAGTTCATATTTGGAATTAATTGTTGCAATTGGATATATATGCTTTTGATGAACTTAAAAACATGAATACAGACAAATGGCTATACATCGGCCTATTTTGAAATCACAAGATCAGACCGCCAAGGCTGCCCAATCGCACCACTACTTTATCTTTTACAGGCATAGCCACTAGCACGTGCTATCAGAGCTGATAAAGAATTAAAAGGAATACAGATACAAGGATAAGATAATATTGAAACCAAATTAAACGTGTTTGCGGACGATACAAAGCTTATGAATAAAACAGAAAAATCTATAGAACAAACATTCAAGGTGGTTCGATACAGTTAGGCCTTAAAATTTCCCCTCGTCTGATTTTCTTTAAAATTTGCTCACTGTAAGATTGGTTGATACACTGTTTATTATGGCTTTTATTTGAAATTTGACCGTGCGATTTTGGAAATATTGTCCTCTCAATATCCCAACTTAACCGTCTGGGTTTTTTTTCAAAATACAATTTTACACACATATTTTCAAAGCTTGGTAATTGACTGAAATATTACAAACAGCAACATTTTATTATCTTTAACATGTACGTTTATATAGCTATCAATGACCTCAATGTCGTTTCCCCTCTTAAAAATACCTTTATTGTAATTTTTTTGCGCGAATGCGTATAAAAGAGGCCTAAAAAGGGCCAATTTTTGCATTTGAATTTCAACTTAAATACCTAATTTCAAAAAAATTGTGTCGTTTAATTTTCTTTATTTTTGTCCGCATAATTAGACAGTTGATTGGGCTATTATGAAAGAATATAAAATAACTGACCGCGGAATTTTTGAGTAATTAGCCATTCTATACCCCTACACCCTAAAAAATGATTATATAATTAGACCGAAATGGTGCGGTGATATTTTTATAAAGTGCATCTTATATATTAAAGATTATAAATTGTAATAATCTGATAACTTATATTGCTATAACGTTTAATGTTATGTCACGATGCCACCGATTCGATGCTATACAAAGCTAAGAAATGGCACAAATAAGCCATTATTTTGCCTGGATATAATATCGAAAAATAATTATGGAAAATTCCGTGTAAAGATTCTACTTCAATTACCCTTTAGACATTCCATGATTTTATATTGTTTTAGCGGGAAATTATTTCATCAAAATCTATCTTTCCATCGTCAAGATATCTTAGCTTCAATATTCGTTTGAGGCAGATATTCAAGCATAAATTTGAATTTGGCGCCAAAATTGTAGCCATGAAAAGCGTCTACGTGACAACGATCGAAGTTGATAACTTCAACTTGATCACAAAAATTTCGAGAAAATCGATGTCATCATACACAGCTTTATGTATATGTGTGTTTTTTTAGGAGATATCTGCATATCTAATATATGTAGATCGAAGTTTTATTTATTACCCGATGTAAACTCTAACCGATTTTTGGATCCTCAAGATTACCTGTACTGTAAGTGTACGCCTAAGAAAAAAATCTCTTATTCTGAATCCTCGATCTGCGTTCTGCTGTTTATTTAGGAAAATAATCAGTCTATGTCTACTTACATATTACCTATATGTACATATTTAGTTTCTATATCACAGATATAATACTGTTGTTGACCATAGCTTACATGTCCTTTTTCGTAAGATAGTATTTGATCAACTGAATCAGAGTACTTCCATGCATTTTCTCAAAACAGGAAATACACGCATCATCTAAATACAGTAGTTGCATGTAAACAGTAAATAATCACCATCTTATTACAGTAGTTACAGGTATGTTTATCGTACATGTTCACACTAAATAAAGTCTTGTTTCCCGAACGTGTTAGTGCTTATGAAGATCACATTAGCTAAACATGTAGGCCTAAGACATCTTCATACGCAATATCCATGAAATATTCTGTTAGCTTGTACAAATTGAACGAAAAACAGGGGTGGGGCGATAGAGAGATGAACATATTTCTGTATCTGGAGTTTTATACTAGAGGATTACTCGGCAACATTGGAATATCTTGATTTAATAGTGCATCTTTCTTAAAACACATACATGGATATTAAGTGTCAAATAGCAGCAAATGTTTTTAACCAGTTGATTGTTATGAAATCTCATTTTATTCAGTACAAGACCGTATTGGCCTATCTATCAGTCCGTTTGTATGAGTTATGTAATTTGCATCTCAAAAAATACATGTAACTTCAATGTATATTAGCCTAGCGAAATTCAAAGATCAGGCAACATCATTTTTTTTCTAGTTTGTCGAAAGTGTGTCTACACCTACCGTACAAACTTTGATTTTCACCCGGTATCAGGCTTTCGGCAAACCGAACTAAGTACAATATCGACAAATACGCCGTTTATCGACTATACTATCCTGATTTTAACGTTAAAAGGTACGATATCGTTAGGCGGATAACATATAGATCGCTATTCTTCATAATCTTAGTCACAAAAGAGTTTTCATGTGCAGTTCCGAATGCACTCATTGACCCGAGTAGGTCCGAACGAACCGCGCATTCGATCACTGTTCGGAACGTCCTTAAACTGCTAAAAATATACAAAAAAAAAAATAAATTATAATAAAACAGAGGGTATCTATCTAGGACCATGGAAAAACAAAGAATCTATCTTCAATAAAATAAAATGGACAAAAACTGCTGTAAAAACATTAGGCGTCTTTCCTGGACATGTCATAGATAATGATAAGATATGGAAAGAAAAAATTCAAAACATAAAAAAATGCATAAAAGTATGGAAAACGAGACATTTCACCTTTAAGGGTAAAACTCTAATCATCAAATCGTTTATTAGATCCTTAATAGGATTTGAGATAGGACCAAGATGCATTCCTGAAAAGTATATCCAGGAAATAAACAAAATCATATGGAACTATATATGGGATTTGAAAGTCAATCTGATAGAAAGAAAAATATTGTTGTAATAGTATATTGAGTGGAGGAATTTAAATGATAAATTTGACAGACTTTGTAGAAAGTCTATAATCAAAAACAGTATACAGAATTCTGCACACAAAAACTGAGGCATGGACTGCTATTGGTAAACACTATTTAAAAAACTTGATAATAAATATAGTCAAACCGATTTCCTAGCTAGATGTTCAGACTTGAATGGGTTAAATATCAGCAATCAAATTCCCAAATCTGCCAACCAAGAACTTTTAAGGAAACTTATAATTAAACATAATTGGATTGCCGAGATTTCCAAAATAAAGACAGCTAAACCTAGAAAATAAATTGCAAATATTCAGGTTAATGAACCAGAACCAGGATATAAACAATATATGTATATTAACAATAAATTAGAGATATGTGTTTTTAATGAAAATCATTCTAAAATTGTAAAGTCAAAAAACTTAAATTGCAAATCCTGCGTACAATTACTACACCAATTACAAGACTGAAACCAGAAATAAAATGGAACACTCAATTTCAGAAGGAAATAGCTTGGAAGAATGTCTGGAAAAAAATACTGACATTGCTATTACAAATAAAACGGTAGAATTTCAATGGAGAAGTATACATAATGTAATATATACTGAAAAAAATAAGCCTTATGAATAGATCCGATGGACTATGTCATATGTGTAGAACTGAAAATGAGACTTTAACTCATTTGGTTTGAACTGTTTATTCGCATCACAATTGTTAAATATAATACATCCTAATCTTCACAATAATGAAAGTTTTGACACCATCAATATGACATGGAATATTGATGAAAAGAAAATGATGCTCGGTAACTGCACTGATTATGTATGGAAAAATGCAATCTCCAACACAGTCATAATTACAACTGACTGGGTTATATGGAAGATAAGGAATATAAAATATTAAAGATATTCTGTCATTATAAATAAAAATCAAAGAAAACGGAAAAAAAAGAATTGAGCGTTCCAAAATACCGGAGTTTGTTACAAAAACTGTAATCAAGAACTATTTGTATATAAAATATGTGTATCACTGAAATCATCAAAAGTAAGTAAGCTTTTGTATAAATATGTAATAGAAGGTTATAATATGTGAAACGGAGTAGTCTCCCTTTTACCCTTTTTATATGAGTTGTCTCCCCTGACATATTTGATGGCAACTATCTGGTATACACAGAGTAAATTATTTGCAATTATAGTTGTAAGAATCAGTTTATTGTGAATGAATATGGATGACTGAATATATCTTTACTTAATGTGAAAGAGGTGAGTGTTTGAATGCAAGATTAGAATAATTTATTTAAATATGGAAATTGGTGTGAGAGGTCCTCTGGGAAAGGAAAATATTGTTATTTATTGATATGTCAATAGAAAAATATAGAAAAAAAATTGATCGTTCGTATGTTTAGATCAGAAGAATTTATTTTAAAAAGTACGTATTCTAGACGAGTTTTATAAAACAGAATTACTATACACATTTATGTACCGACTCGAATTTGTTTTCTTTCACACAGAACAATACGTAAATTTTGTATTGTTCCTTTGAAACAAAATAGCGTTTTGTTTGATTGACAAAATATTTGATATGAGTATTATTACATGAGTCTATTCTGTGTTAGTTTTAAACGATATATTATGCCAGGCCTGTGTGATAAATACAAAGCAATGATAATTAACCATAAATCAACCAATATAATAGTGGGAGGAGAGAAAGAGAGAGAAGTGGGACTCTGTTAGTACCAATAGACAGTGTCAATGTTATAGGACATAACGACACGAATACTATATAAACTATTTGAATTAAATTCCATATGTTACACTCATTCCTAT
Organism: Argopecten irradians irradians; assembly: GCA_004382745.1. Taxonomy (NCBI): domain Eukaryota; kingdom Metazoa; phylum Mollusca; class Bivalvia; order Pectinida; family Pectinidae; genus Argopecten; species Argopecten irradians. The sequence goes on from SAYR01032552.1 coordinate 252,072, forward strand.
TGGTTGATGATTGAAGATATTGTGCGTAGTCTTACAGTTGAACGTCGGGAGTGATGAAATCATATAAGCGGCACAGTCATTGGGCAAACTAAAAATCTTGGCTAAGATATCAAAACTGAATTTGTTTTATTGTTAAAATAAGTGAAAGAATGAAAACCAATGTTTAGCGATTGCCTCACTGAGTTAACAAACTAAATTAAAAGCATTATTCTCAATATCGATTGTGTTTATGACAAGAAGAGGAATGTCCTTCAGTTGTTTGTCTATAAATTCATATTAGGTTTGTCAACCCGGTCGGAATTTGCTAAGCGGTTACTCGGGAAATTTGTGACCGCTTAGTCGGTAAAATTAACATTAAAATAAATAAGAGTAATTTTAAGAACCTGGGTATATACACAAGAAACGTAATAATTTAATGTATTTTCGCTACAGTTTTAACGAACAACCAAAGCCTTCTCTTGAAAATACGCACATTTTTTTTAAAATTCCGATATTTCTAATTATATGTCTTAGTATAAATTGGTAGGTAATTTCCAGATAACCACTTTTGGCAGTGCATGATTAAGCATTGAACTCCTTTCAATTGGCGTTCATAGCCAAAATGAATACCAACTGAACAGAAGCGGTGCTTAAATTTAAATTTGGTTGCAATTTTATGATGAAATCCTAAGGGATTTTGCATCTGTAACTAATAAATATTTCGTTATCGTAAAGGATGGAACAGTCACTTCCAGTGAATGCTGGCATGATAATTGTGACGTCACATTGATAAGCGGCTAATTACATTTTTAAAGGTCTGATGGTGAAAATGTAAGATATATTTTAATTCGCTTTTGACCAATGGGAATGCAGCATTGACAGTAAAAATATCATTTTGATCGCTACGTCATTAATTAATGTACAAATATGACGTCATATTTTTTAAATGCAACGTTATGTTCACAAAAATCAGACGTACTAATCACAAGGTCAAATGACTTTGTAAAATACAATGGCGGAATAACCTTTGGCGAAACTAGTAGTGGTGGTCTTCTGTAACTTGAAGCAAGAAAAGAAATGTAATGAATATAATATTCCTTATTTCTTGATGAATATCGGTAACATTTTATCTCACGAGTTGGAAACTTTGATATTTTTCACTTGTGCTTCGCACTCATGCCAAATAGCAATGTTTCCGCCTCACCCGATTAAATATAACTGGTATTCATCAAGAAATAAGGAATACCCTCTATGTAGTTCATACACTATATCAATGCAAACTGCGCTTGGTAAGTTTACATAGTGGGACTGCAGTGAAAATGTAAATATTTGATCATGACCTCATGCATTATTGCAACCGGAATCTAATGTTAATTAATTAACCTGGTGCAGCGAGTCGTGAACAGCTTATCATAGCAAATTCTATTTTGCTTACTAGGTAGACATTGTTTATATTTGCTGAAAGATGTATGATAAATAATTCTGTCAATCGAATACTATTGAAACACATACTACATGTAGACAGTTTATATAATATCGCAGCTTTCTTTATCAGTGTATGGAATGGTTTGTATAAGGACCGACTTTCCCAATTATTCGGGAATTTACGACATTGTAGTGCAACATACACGAGTATTTTCCTGGTTTTAAACTACAAACTGAATGCGTCAGTCATATGAGTACAAAAATACAATGTAAGTGTTCATGTACCGGTATATTTATAAAAATAATGGATAAAACTACCAAACGTGTTTCTATTACAAAAGCGGTAAGTGTTCATCCAGCTCGGGTATCATTTCATTAGATACATGCATATGTATTTGAACTGTATTTGTGTCGAACTGCTTTAGATTGTAACATTGAGTTTTCCGTTGGACAACAACTGCACAAACACACGAAAATATACAACGATTATTCGGTTACGGAATTTTGTAACCGGCTAGCAGACGTCCGACCGAGTAACCGGTAACCGATTAACCGTTTACAACCCTACTTCATATACTCAAAAGATATTGAGCATAATACTTAGATACCCTAACATCCCGATAATACGCAGCAGGTTATATTTGTTCGTGGTAGGAAATCCCAGGTTAATATTCAAGACCATACTATTTTGATGCCTGTCTTATTTTCGACGTCATATATCTCGTAAGACGTGAAAGGCTTACTTACGAGACCAGCTTACTTTCGAAACTTTTCATCTTATTAAAACAAAAATAAAATACCTTGACAAATTTGATAATACAAATATATTTACCGTCAAAATGTGTATAATCGTATCTTTTCTCCCAAACACATCGTTAATTAGGATCAAGGCTTAATTTACCAGTGGGAGTACTGGCTTAATTATATGCAGCCAGCTTTTGACGTAATTTTTCAGGATTTCTTCCCTCTAAAATTACACTGGTGCAAACTTTACGAAAGTTTTTAGCTCACCTGGCCCGAAGGGCCGGTGAGCTTATGTCATGGCGCGGTGTCCGTCGTCCGTCCGTCGTCCGTCCGTCAACATTTCCTTTAAATCGCTACAAGTCATAGAGTTCAGCATGGATTGTAACCAAATTTAGCCACAAACATCTTTGGTGGAAGGGGAACAGAACTTGCATAAATTTTGGCTCTGATCCCCCGGGAGCAAGAGGGGCAGGGCCCAATAGGGGGAAATAGAGGTAAATCCTATAAATCGCTGCTTGTCCTAGAGTCCTGCATGGATTGTAACCAAATTTGGCCACAAACATTCCTGGGAGAAGGGGAACAAAACTTGTATAAATTTTGGCTCTGACCCCCCGGGGGCAGGAGGAGCGGGTCCCAATAGGGAAAATAGAGGTAAATCCTATAAATCGCTACTTGTCCTAGAGTTCTGCATGGATTGTAACCAAATTTGGCCAGAAACATCATTGGGGGAAGGGGAACAGAACTTGTATAAATTTTGGCTCTGACCCCTCGGGGCAGGAGTGGCGGGGCCCAATAGCGGAAATAGAGGTTAATCCTATAAATCGCATATTGTCCTAGAGTTCTGCATGGATTGTAACCAAATTTTGCCAGAAAGATCCTTGTGGGAAGGGGAAAAGAGCTTGCATAAATTTTGGCTCTGACCCTTCGGGGGCAGGAGGGACGGGGCCCAATAGGGAAATAGAGGTAAATCCTATAAATCGCCACTTGTCCTAGAGTTCTCCATGGATTGTGACCAAATTTAGCCACAAACATCTTTGGTGGAAGGTTACAGAAATTGTATAAATTATGGCTCTGACACCCGGGGCAGGAGGGGCGTGGCCCAATAGGGGAAATAGAGGTAAATCCAATAAATGGCAACTTGTCCTAGAGTTCTGCATGAAATCTAACAAAATTTGACCAGAAACATTCTTGGAGGAAAGGGGAACAGAACTTGTATAAATTTTGGCTCTGACACCTGGGGGCAGGAGGGGCAAGGCCCAATATGGGAAAAAGTGGTTAATCCTAGAAATCGCTACTAATCATATAGTTCTGCTTGGATTTTAATCGAATTTGGCCCAGAAACATCCTTGGGGTTAACAGAATTCGTATAAATGTTGGTTTTGACCCCTTGGAGCAGAAAGAGTGGGGCCCAATAGGGGAATTAGAGGTCAATATTCAAATTCCTACAGAAACGAAACAATGAACCTGTATTCAGAACATTACTAGGCATTACAAACCAGGTGAGCGATACAGGCCCTCTGTTTACGATATACATTTATATATATTATGTGTTATGTATGTACATAATAAATAATTATGACGCCACAGAACGTTATGACGATTTTATATTGTTCATACTTCAGATAAAGATGGCGTATTTTTTAAAATAATTTTCTTTCAAAGAATCCAAGGCGTACTTGCAAGTGCGGCCTATTTTCAAAGAGGGAATATTTTCTAGTTATATTTGACGGTAAGGAATCCAAGAAGTACATTCAAGACCGGCCCATTTTCGATTCTGGCTTATTGCGATTTAAGGGTATACCATATCCGGAGGTTCTAATTGACACCTACTTGGTACTTGGTTATTCAAACTGTATCTATTGGGGAAACATATAAAATGAATAAAAATTGTGAGACACATACTACGATTACATGCCTTAGCATGTATGCTTGATCCTGGAAACATATACCTGTAGGGACATATAGAAATAAACTAAAACTTATATATAATGCTGATATGTACATTGAAAATTCCTGATATTTTCTTTATAAGTTTTACCCATACAGTCCGTAGCCTGTTACTTAATCATAATTTCGTAAGTCTTACAGTAAGATGTATTACATGTCGATCTATTCCCATTTTAATGATGTTTAATAGCCTTTTTGTTTTCTCTTTCAGCATGTAAGTATCCTACCAGACTTAGGCGGTAATGTATTGTGTCATACTCTTGTTCTCATTCTTCATCTTAAAGCAATATACCATGCACTTGATGCACATATGATAAAGTCAGGGCAATAAATACCCAATTAAAGCCATACTATACGTAACTAGAAATTCAAGTTAAATTCGACTCCGATATTGTTAGTATTTGTAGATGTAGTTGAAATTAAAATAAATGAAAGAATTTTTATAAGTTTTTTTAATAACTTTGGTACAACAGTTGTTGAAAGTCGATACATGTAAACATGCCTTCATTTTAAACTGGTCGCCATAGAAGTTACGATAATTGCCGAACGGAAGTCGTAAAGTTCATGACCCGTTTTCGGAAGAGTTCGGACAGACGTTACGTAGTTACGGTAGTCATATGACGTTCTCGGTAACGACGTTACTATGTCGGCTAACTTCGGCTTGTTTGACTAAGTGGGACCCACCTAGCGATGTTTAATATTTATTTGATTTTTATCAAAATAATCCGAATCATAATCGCTCATCTTGACTTCGATTTAGTCCTGTCTCTGCATGATTTACAACAGGATTTTTTTTCCAACATTCTTCTAAATCATGAAAAAAATACGGATATTGGGCCTTTAAGCAATTTATACACTTGTCATGCAAAGAACTATCAGTAATTTGGACATGTGTAACGATAAAATATTTATTGGCTCATAATGCAGATTACGATTATCATTAGAGTAATGGAAGTCGCTGTGGCAAAATGTAAATATAACAAGATACTATACTCAAAAGAATAACAAAATCGGAGTCAATCCTGCGAAGGATTGATTACAATTAAAGAAATAAAAGAAGCAATCAGCAATATGAAATTAAACAAATCACCAGGTATCGACGGTCTCACAGTATAATTTTACAGAAAATTCTGGCCACACCTACAAACTAATAGGAATGACCAAACTATACTAGGTCTAACTAGCATAAATAATCAATCACGTCGATTCAAAATATTGCAATTAGCAGATGACACCACCTTACTTTTTTAAAAAAAGAAGACATTTGGCACTCTTGTTGAAGATAATCTCAGAATATGAGAAAGACCAATTTGGCTCAAATTACCTGATGTTGAAAATGAATATTGACAAGATAAATTATCTTCCAAATAATGAGATATCCCCTTTCTATCATGATATTTTAATAGCACGGATCAAATTAAAAAGATTGAATGATCCAAAGACAAAGAATGATATACTTTCACAAATTATATGGGATAACAAATACATAAAGTTCAATTGCAAAATGCTCCTTTTTAAAAGTTGGATATAGTACATGTACAGGAATAATCACAATAAAACAAATATTATACAAAATATTTACACTATAGATGAAAATAGAATATATAGAATACTCCCTCGTTAATGGAACTGGATATCTGATATTTTCTATTGTTTTATAAATCTTTTGGAATATCTTTTTCAAAAGATGTCTAAAAACGATAGCAAAAATTGTGTAAACATACAGAACATCAAATTAGGAACAAAGAATGAAATTAGACTTAGGCTTCCAAACATTGAATCAATTGAAATTAAAAAAAAAAACTCAAAACAAAATAATTACAAACACTTTATAAACATCAAATCCGAAAAACCGATAGCAAATATATATACTTGGAAAATTAACAAAGGGTATCTGACCTAAACATTAAGACAAAAATTCTGAAAGAGTTCACATTAAAACAAACTTAAAAAATTTAAATAGAAAGAAATAAACAAAATACTTCCATCAAAATAAATGTTATAGAAATGGAACATTAGTGACTGTCCAAATTGCCATTATTGTCAAATTAAGAAAGACCATCAACATTATTTTATAACATGTAAATATCTAAAACCTTTCCCTGATAAACTGAGTCAAGTATTTAAGACTCTAGGCAAAAATAAGGACATGATAACGCTAAAACATTAAATTATTGTATACAAGATAGAACATCCAAAAAACAAGGGAATAAATTACCTTTTAACTGTAACAGGCTGCTCTATATACAAATGCTACTACTGTATATTTCGTGGGTACATACAAACGACGAAATTAAAACACAAACGAAAATTGAACCAGAACTAAGTTTTTTCTTAAATAGAAGAACGACGAATATTTCCACCAGCGAAAACGTTTATATGCATCAAACAACGAATATTTTACCCCAACGCAATTAAATATTTTTTACAATATATAAGTGAATTTTAAACAAAACAAATAAATATGATAAAAAACTACTTACAATTGACAGTTGAAGCACAGGAGCTTGACGTTCTATCAATATTATATAGTATAATTATATAAAAAAATGTCCCTATATACTATATAAAACACCGGGAATGAAATGCATCGTTGGGCAAACTTTTTCAACACCTTCAGTAAAAGTTCTGTAAAATTTGTTTTTGGCAAAGTCTGCATATGTCACGGCGCCGATAATACAATAGGATGTTATTCTTCACGTATATCAACACTAACGTGTTCACAACCCCATCACAATACCTTTAATCCCATGTCATTTTGAAAGTTTGCAAATTTCGCTGTCACTTTGTTTCGTTCTCAAATCCAAAAATATTATTTTATGATGTTGAGTATCTTTGTGTAGTTAATGAATCGTAAGTCGTAGATTATGTGGTGTGTGTAGATGTAAAAGTGTAGATGTAGAAATCAAACGCAGACTGGTAGCTGGACGTTAATAAGAGTCTTAGGAGTCGACTGGTCAAACATGGTGACAATCGTAATTTATATAGATCTGCTTATCGGTTGTATAATTAATGTTAAATAATACATACACATCGTTATTATTTACAGTGTTATTCAAGGTACTTTTGACCATTCAACTAAGATTGAATACGGCAGACCCCGTGTTATTTAAAATTACTCTTGACCAGTTAGATAAGATATGACACTATAGACCACACCAAAGGCTAACAGTTACGATCGTTGTTCACATAGTAATACACAAACATTAGACATCAATAATTTTGTAATAGTATGCAATACCTTTGACTAACACCACGATAAGTCACAGGCTGTATAGATTACCATGATCGCCGATAGGCCCCCAATTATTGTAAAATGTCTAACATTCTGATGATAATGTTACATTTTGAATACAGTTACCACTATACTATACACGCAACACACATGTATATACAACTAATCGAAAAACAAACTAACATAAACACTTTAATCATAAACACGCCTACGGTGCAATATATTCCTAGCCGCATTCAGATTATGTGTTCGAGCAAGCGATGTATCAATTTTAATTTTAATTTAATGATTTAAAACTACAACATTAAACACCTCAAGATACTTACAATTAAACTATGACTCATCATCGGAACTTGTAGGAACAGCATCTGACGGCGACACCCGCCACGATCGTGATGATGAAACGACTGTACACACACGGTATATGTACACACAATCAGATTAAATCGGCACCACTGACAAAACCGAAACAAATACATGTACTTATTAAATCATGTATTAAAATAAATGAAGAAAAAAAGAAAGAGAGAATCTAATTTGGAAAAAAATAAGGAATTGAAAGCAGTAATTTAGACATAGATGAACATGTAGTAAAAGAAAGGAAGGGAAAGAAAGGAAGAAAGGGGGAAAGAAAGAAAGAAAGAAAGAAAGAAAGAAAGAAAAAACTAGAAAGAACGAAAAAGAAAGAAAGGAAAGAAAAATAAAGAAAGACAGAAAAGTAAAATGAATGAAAGCCCCCCTGTGAGTCGACACCTGTATATATTAATAAGGCTGACCCATAGGTCCCAACCTTGCCAGCCTTCCAATGTACGTGTATGAATGCTCTGGGATTTTTTTTTTAAATATCGCAATAAACGATTTACCAGTTATAGTAGGGCAGATAAGTGCATATTTCGTGCACATTATGATAAAAGCATGAAACTTGGCACAAATGAAGTTTAGGCCAAAAGAAAAATTTCTGGCCTCTGGGCAATCGCGAATTAGCCATATGACGTCACTGGCGGCCATTTTCCAATATGGCCGCCAAAAACACTTTAAAACCCCATTTCAGATTAATTGTAAGTCTTTCTTATAATTATTTTGCCAAAAATCCTTCTCAAACAATGTTTAAATGATTGAATGAATTATTGACTTTATTAATTTTTTAAGATGTTATTTATCGACATTTTCTGATGATGTCAATGGCGGCCATTTTCCAAGATGACCGCCAACATTTTTTAGAGGATTTATCCATTTTTTAAACTTGTTTCTTCGTTAATGATACTAAAATGTTGAAAATAAACAAATAACACTAAAGTTTCTAAATAAAAATAATTTACAGACATTAATACGCCGTCACTGGCGGCCATTTTTCAAGATGGCCGCCAAAAACACTTAAAAACCCCATTTCAGATTAATTGTAAAACCTCCATTTCAGATTTTAATTATTGTAACCTTTTTTTTCTGAATTTGTTCGCCCTTATACCTTCTCCACCAATGTTGAAATAACTGAATGAATTTTTAAATTTTTTATTTTTTAAATGTAGTATTAAGCGACATTTTCTGATGACGTCAATGGAAAATGGCCGCCAACATTGATTAAAACCCCGTAATAGATTGATTTTTAGAGGATTTATCCATTTTTTAAACTTATTCCTTCGTTAATTATACTAAAGTGTTGAAAATAAATTAAAAACACTAAAGTTTTTTTAAAAAAAAGAATTTACATACTTTATTACGCCGTCACTGGCGGCCCACTTAAACCCCATTTCAGATTAATTGTAAATCCTCCATTTCAGATTTTAATTATTGTAACTTTTTTTTCTGAATTTGTTCGCCCTTATACCTTCTCCGCCAATGTTTAAATAACTAAATGAATTTTTAACTTTATTACTTTTTAAATGTAGTATTAAGCGACATTTTCTGATGACGTCAACGGCGGCCATTTTCCAAGATGGCCGCCAACATCGATTAAAACCCCGTAATAGATTGATTTTTAGAGGATTTATCCATTTTTTAAACTTGTTCCTTCGTTAATTATACTAAAATGTTGAAAATAAATTAATAACACTAAAGTTTTTTAAATAAAAAGAATTTACAGACATTAATACGCCGTCACTGGCGGCCCACTTAAACCCCATTTCAGATTAATTGTAAATCCTCCATTTCAGATTTTAATTATTGTAACTTTTTTTTCTGAATTTGTTCGCCCTTATACCTTCTCCATCAATGTTTAAATAACTGAATGAATTTTTAACTTTATTACTTTTTAAATGTAGTATTAAGCGACATTTTCTGATGACGTCAACGGCGGCCATTTTCCAAGATGGCCGCCAACATCGATTAAAACCCCGTAATAGATTGATTTTTTAGAGCTAGGATTTATTCATTCTTAAACATTTGTTCCTCCGTAAATGATACTAAAAGGATACTAAAATGTTGAAAATGGATTAATAAACATTTTATTTCTAAATAAAAAGAATTTACAGACATAAATACGCCGTCACTGGCGGCCGCGGCCATCAAAAACACTTAAATAGCCCATTTCAGAATATAATTGTAAGTCTTTTTTCCCCCATTTCACCGTTGATCCTTCTCAAACAATGTTTATATGATTAAATTAATTATTGATTTTATCATTTAAAAGGTAGTATTTAGCGACAATATCTGATGACGTCAATGGAAGCTATTTTCCAAGATGGCCGCCAACATAATTTAAACCCCTTGATTTTTAGAGAATTTGCAGGTGTTTTTCTTACTAAAGTGTTAAAAATGAATTATTTTAAATATGTTTTTATCAATATAAATATAATTTAAAGACGTTGATATCAGGTCAATAAACACCATGACTGCAACATTCTACTGTTACAGATTAATTCTTGGTCGTTTTCCTCAATTTTTGAAACTTCTCAAACACGTTTTGCAGATTGGTCATATAAAAACTCCTATCGTCGTTATCAAAAAAATGAAAACAATTGTTAGGGCTTCGGGTGAAAGACCTATTGTTTTTTTTATTCTTCTGCATCTAAAGTTGTATAAAATTAAAGTGAATAGTCGGGCAAAGGAAACCAGTCTAAATGCGTTCTATGGCCTTCCAAAAGTCATTGCATACCATAATGATGGTCAAGTTCTGCTTACGGTGTCCAGTTTTGACCATTGAAATTTCGGGGAAGCCCCGTGTAAATTTAGCACAGTTCTAAATATAAATTCGCCAAACTCTTTCAAAACGAGGCTGCGTGGAAATGTCAACATGGACATGTGTTTCTCAGTCGTGTCGGTTTCGTTTCGTGTGATAAACCACTAATGCGGTATGTAAATTGTTGTTTTGAGATGATACATTTGATGCAAATGAAGTATTCTTACATTAATGACAATGCCTTGTAATCATTTTTCGATAAAAGCATCTTTAGACATGGAAATCGACACAAATATTCGGCCGATGCAGAGATGGGGCCCCGGCAAGGGGCAATTATTGCAGCATCGCAATCGTCGTATTTCAAATCAACCAAATCATGAAGGTTAAATACAAATAATTGTAACATAATTTCCCATTTAAAACCACACGAAAACGTTCCATACAACGTCCATGCATGTAGCTGTCAAAGATGTGAAAATAAATTAGCTCATACATAGATATTTTACAAGTACAATATATGTGTTCATTTATTCGTGTATTTTTTTGCAGAGATTTAATTAAATTATCTATGTCTCTGTTTTTTTTTGTAAAAAAATATTTGAGAGAGATGACATGAATGACCAGCTGGAAGGAAAGAAACTTTTATGATGTATATGTATTGTACAATGTATATGTAAACGTACATTCCATGTAGCTGCTATAGAATTACAACTAGGAAATTCTCTCAAACATTGATAATATTTAATTCTTAACATTCGTGTAGGCCTATGCTGTGAGAATTAACACATCATATATTTCCAGAAAGCATATAGGCCTACATGTATATTACTGTCCTTTTCTGTTGTTTCTTGTTCTGTTTTGTGCTCTGAAAAAAATGATTGAGTTGGAAGAAAAGTAATTAATTAAGAGAAATGTGTACAACAGTACTTTGTCTGTAGCCGAGCGGTTCTATACTGTTTTAATAGTCCAGTAATTAATAATTAAATTGAAAATTTCAAAATGAAGATGAAATTGTAAATTCCATTTTTGAATGAAGCGGTTCCCCTCCTTTGAGAGTACACAGTGTGTATACCCTGAAATAACATGACAATCAATCAGGTATGTGTTTGTTGGGGGGGGGGGGAAACGACAGAAGAATCAGAGAGGATGGTAAATAATTTTTAAATTTTTTTCGTGTATGATACCGAGTTAGTCGTCTCGACCAAAGAGCTTTAACAAAGCTAACTGTCCCGTTGTATGTATAATGGGACGAAATAGCGTTTTTAATCATGGCACCCAAGTTTTCAGAAATGCTATTTGAATTTAAAAAGTAGCAGGTGGTATAAGGTCATTTGAACATGACCCCTTAAGGGATGTTGTCAATGGAAATTGTTAAAAGGAATCCTGTATTTTAATCAGTATTGTATACACTAATGGAATGCAAACGCAATTTTTTTTCTGTTACCCTCCTAAACAAATTCTTATAATAAGTTTTGACCTGAAAGTATAATTATTTTCAATTGATTTTTTTCTTCCAATAGCGAGCAGTGACTATGTAACATTCAATGTTTGTTTTAATCCTTTTTTATGAAGTTTGCGAATATTAGACCTAGAAATACATGCCAATGAATGTATATGATTGCTCGTTTAAAAGCACATACATGTACATGAATGTACACTTATGAAACTCTGGTACAGTATTAGGGCTGCAGTTTAAGATAAAAACATTATTTTCAATTAATCAATAACCATCTATTTTTTATCAATGCTAAGCTTTTATAAGTAATGCTATCAAGGGTTGGTTGATACAATCACATTGCAAGATGTAGTACCATAGTTATCTACGGTAGAAATGCACACAACAATTTTTTGGATCAAAATAAGAGATTAAAGAGTTTCTGAATATTTTTTTGTAGTTTTCTTTTGCCAAATGGTTCTCCATATTAAGAATCCTGGTAGCCCATTATATCGTGCATGTTAACAGGCCCAATAACATTTCTCTAGGCTTTTTCATAACTTGAGCAAGAAGTGGGTTTAAAGAATTTAAGGTTATGCCAAAAGCATATGTGACCTTAAACACAGGTTAAGGTCATCGTATTAAATATTAAGTTTGTAGTAGACGCTTCATTTATTTCAGGATGCTGTAGACCCCTATCAGATCTCTAGACATTCCAGAACCTGACAAGATGTCATTTGAAAGTTGTAGGTGTTTTGGACCGCAGTGACATTTTGAATGAAGTCAAAGTTCATTTATTTAATCAAACTTAGTAAGTCCTTTAAATTATTATTATTGCTCTTTCAATGCATAGCGGTATATTTGCGTTCCAGAACTTGACAAGAAATATTTTTATTAAATTTCCGAAAGAATTCCACTTTATAACTTTGAGCCATGTATTTCGAAGTTGCCCTTTTAAAGAATATCCATTAACATTAGTTGTTTGCTTGCATCTTTTTAATTTCTAGATAACAGATCCAAAAAAGAAAGAAAATCATTAAGCCGTTAACGTAATACTTGACAAATGTAAGTTAAAAACAGGAAGCGTAGTTCAGAAGCCGGCTATATTGGAGTTTAGACATAGATAAAATGGTGCTAACACGGCCTTCAACTCAATGCCATAGAACCACAATGGTGACACGTTCATTTACGATATATTTTAACCAATTTTCGTGAGATCATTTAAAAGCGAATAGTCCGAGCAAAGAAGGCTAAAATCGGGTAAAAATGGTGTTAATATATCCAGTATAATTTCTTTATGAATAGAAAAAAATATAAATATATCCATCAAAATCCGCTCTGTATGCGAAGAATTAAATATATATTATAGGATTCACTTTTTTAATCCTCCCGACCGGGCTTATGCATGATGCAGTTCAATTCTTACTGCATGCGCAACATCCACCTCACTCTCCCGTAGTGGAACAAAACATGGTACCGTAGTTTTGAACCCAAAAAGTTCGCCAAAACAACCAACTGACTCCCTAAATGCGAAGGAAAGGCAATGGAGCAGCGAATCAATCCCAACATATGACTCGGTAAAGCATTACGATTACGAACAGCAGGAGAAGTGGTTAATGCGAGCACAGCGGCTCCGGACCGTACTGTTCGTACCTAGGCCTACTACCCGGTACATACCTGCTCAGCTGATAGTGAGTGAAGTCTTCGTATTTTGATCATTATGTAATTAGTCCTAGCAGTATTTTTCATGAAATGAGTTGTCACATATGGTCACATGTTTCATACCTGTTCCCCAAATCGCGTAACGTAACCCTTGGTAAAATAGCGTTTTTCAAGGGAGCCTCTTTAGGGGTTAATGCCTTGTATATTCCATAAGATGTACTGTTGTAATGCATGTACAGTTATGAAAGCAACCGCTAGTGCATTATCAAAGACTAAAATTTGTTTCAATTATCTATATTTAATGCCCTACCCAGGTCCAAATTCCATACAGTTCTGTTGTATATAGTTATAAATTTTTAATTTGTTAAATTATTGTTCTGTATATGTTCTTGGTAGTGTATACACAAACATATACATAGTACATGTAAGGTTTTTAGCTTGTTCTTATAGATATATTTTGGGAGGACACATACAGTAATATTTCTGGTCATAATAAATAATAGTGTTTGTATAATTTTATTATGTGGTAGAGGTTGACAATTGTGTTTCAGTTTAATCAAAAAACAACTCGCTCGGATGAGTTCAAAAACTGTCTTTTATTTCTCAGATCTTTTAGCGATCTGGTCTTAAGCAACCAAACCTGTAACATATAACAGACGAAAAATATAAGTAACCCATACATATAGCACTTTCAATACAATATTCATTTCATACATATTGATAAGGAGACAACTCTTATACATTCCTTTCATATCCGGCTAGTTACATGTACATATATAACTTTTAACATTCTTTTAACAAATTACAATTCCGAATATTCTATTGAATCCATATTCTGGATTTCAACATGATTTTACAAATTACAAACAATACAAAGAACGTAGAATAAACATGGCAATACCTGCGTGTGGCACAGAGCCGTATGAACAGATCTAGCTATAAAGTGGTAGAGATTTCCTGACCACGAGACAAATATTGTAACTATGCAAATTAATAAATAAAATAGACTTATACAATCTCATTACTACAGATGAGAATAATCACATAGACTTCAAAAATACATTAATTCCCGTTAGCATGATTTTTGAATTATATCCAAATCTTAACTCAAATATAATTATTTTAAATATGAATTATTTAAATACAAATACGTTACATTACACAAGTCTAGTTTCGATTTATAAAACTTCATTTAGACTACTAAATAAAGTCTCAAAATATAACATACATTGTACATAAAAAGACACTTACTGTCATAAAAGACGTGCCGTGCCCCTCTTCGGTCCACAAAGGGTACTAACGAGATAAGGACAATAATACGCGCCAAACTGACCACAAATGCTCGAAAACGAACCATATAAAATCCAACACAAAACAACTTACATAATTATGAACCAATACAAATCACACATAGGACACTGACGTAACAACAAACTACGGAGCAACGCAAATGCAATACACCTGTACTACGATTCGACAACATGGGGATATCGAATACACGAGACAATTCTTTTACGCGAAGCACGATACAAAACAGCCTTGTGGACGGTTCGGCGCGCAAATGACGGCAATAAACATTAAAAACAAAATACAATTTATAGTTCATAATTTCATCCTGCTACAGTCCCTCCCCTGCCTCGTAGAAATGTCGTCGCACGACAAAATAACAAAGAAAAAATGCAGAAATATTAAAATACCACAATATTACACGGCAATATTGCTTAATCTGAAATGAAATGAACAAATTATAAACTAAACTGTAGTCCACTTGAAATGAATCGTATTAATTAACTTCAACAGTATCCGGTAACACTGAAATTCAATAAGACATTCGACAATAAGTACAAAGTGCAAACACAATGCTGAATATAAACCAATTATCCTGAAAATCAAAATAATTAAATTAATTTGACTTTAACAATAACCAAAAAATACACGATTATAAAAATTTAAAAAAAACATGAAATACTTGAAAAGCAAAGAATTAAAAAATCAAATCACTTTCCCAGTGGACAAACGCTGAGTTTGCTGCCCCGCGAACTTCCCCTCCTTATCCTTGAAGAGGTCACAGGAGGAACAGACTGGTTGAGATAATGAGCTCGGGACATCCAATCCGGTTTCAAACTCGTTGCTTTTGTGACAAAACATACGGCTGCCACTTCTCATCCACTCTGGTGTCCTCACGTTCTCTCCGAGATCTTCTGGGTTGGTTCTCCTCTCGGTTTCTTCTGGTGAATCATCCTCGATTCAACATCCTCGAACTCGCTCCTCCACATCATCTCCGTTCCCTCTTGAGAGGGCGTCCCCTCCTTCATCTATCTCGGCCAACGACCCTCTTCCTCAAGAATGGTGTCCGGATGTCATTCCTTGATTCCAATCCTCGTTAACAATATTATGCCATCCATTACTTCCTCATCAGACGACGATGTCGACAAATTGCCGCATCAGATCTGGTAGCGACGGGATTTGTCTTCTTGTCTTGTCTCTCGTCTGACTTGGTCGTTGTCGTCTCGGAGCAGGTGTAGGAGAGATTTAGGAGCGTCGAGGCCATAGGAACTAATAGGAAGACTAAGAGGTTGGATGAAAGGGTTCTTGATCCATATCCCTCACTCGTCGCTCTCTCGCTAAGTTAATCCGGGAAATGAGCTTTGTTAGGGTTGATCCATGATGGATGTAATGGGTACTGCCTCCCATTTGTCAGCATCTTATGTGTACCGGTCAGAGAGGGTACGCTTGACGCGTACCCGGCTCCCCAATGTTACGGGCAGAACCGCCACCTTGCTGTCGTAAAACCTTCTTCTGTATGAGATTTGGCGCCAAGTCGGAGTTGGACGATGCAAGAGCGTATGCTTCGATAGGGCTTACCGCAAATGACTCCACATACGAGTCAAAGTTCCGTTGGTTTGGAGTGGGAAATTCCAAAGGCCTAAATCTACGCGGAAGATCTAGGACTCTACCAACACTCAGGAAGTACGGGGTCTGTTCCTTGTTTGTCCTCACTTGTTTGGTACAGTTGTACGCATGGACCATGTCAGCAGTGTTCGGATTTTCCCAGTCCTGTTTCAGAGCTTTACCACGACAAAGAGTTCCAAGCATACTGATCTAATGTGCGATTAAATCTCTCACAGAGTCCGTTGACCCATTGGTGGTACGGCGTGGTGTTAGACTTCTCAATTCCCGTTAGTACAACACAGTTCCTTTATAATAATGTCAACTCCATGAAGTTTGCGCTGGTCAGTATGAATGGCGCTGAGGTAGAACCGTCAGTGAACAATAAAGTTGTTAAAGGAAATACGTCCGCAGTGGTGCGTGCTTTCCGTTCGGTTCCGCTGCAATCGCACTGGCGTAGCTTAGTGAAATGATCCGTAATGACCAATTATACTGTTGTAATCCTCCCTTTAGACTTCTCAAGGCTTACAAAGTCCATGCAAACGCAAGCTCTAAAGGCTGGCTAGTCGGATGTTGCACAAGCGGTGCCCCTGCGAATTGGCTTGGAGTTCTTCATTTCGATACACCGGGTCACAGTGCTATGATCCATTTCTCAACATCCTCTTTACCATAAGCGACCCAGTAGATCCTGTCCTGTAGTAGTGAGAGGGTACGGTCTCGTCCTGATGTCCCCATCAGGTCATGTACCATGGAAGATCACTGTAGCATGCTGGCTAAGGGGTATCAGCCACTTGGGTACCACCGGGCTCTCGCATTCGAATGGTCCTGCTAACACAGGGATCCCATCTTCCATCTTCAACTTGTTGGAAATTCTTTAAGAACACAGAATGCTCCTGGGTGTTGGGATAGGTCCTGTCGCTGTTGGTCTGGTGCTGCTTTAACAATGGTAATCCACACAGACAGCACAGAGTCTTGTTCCTGGCCTGAGATCATATCAAATGATGTAGTCTCTTCTGGATCACTAATGGTTGTCCCAGAGTGCTGCCTGACATCGAAATGGTGTCCATGAGCGGAGTGCTTTGCATGCTGTTGTTGATCGCCTTGATCATCTCGTTAGTAAATGATATGAGCGTCATCACTGTTTTCCCAATAATGGGTGACGTGACATGGCATCAGCCATCTCCATTCCTAAATGCCTGGGCGGTATAGGATCTTGAAATCAAATCCGGCCAAAGGCTGCTACCCATCTCCTGTGGACGTAGCGTCAAATTTCGCTGATGTTAATACATACGTGAGCGGGTTGTTTATCCGTTAATGCCGTAAAGTGTCGTCCAACTAGGTAATTCGCTGAACTTTCAAGTGACGGCCCACTTAAGGCGCGAGAAATTCCAGGCGATGAAGCAGGGTACCTAGACTCCGGTTTTGATAACCCTTCTACTTGCGTAGGCGATAACGCCGTTTTGAATCCATCCTGCTCCTGGTAGAGTACAGCTCCTAGTCCTAGTGACGAAGCGTCGGTATGGATTTCAAAAGGCTTGCTCTCTCTGGCTAAAATCTGGATAACCCATGACTGGGGTCCACACAAGCAATGACTTCAGAAATGAGAAGGCTTCTTCCTGCTCATCTCCCCATTTTCATTCCTGGGTAAGCTTCGCCTTTGGCTCTCTTCCCATTCTTTTCCAGTCTTCACAGGCGCTGGAATCAATATCGTCCATAGGTTTCGCTATCCGGCTAAGTTCTGGATAAAACGTCTATAATACCCAACGAGTCCGAGAAAATCTCCGTACCCTCCTCAGGATTAGTCGGTCGAGGCCAGTTTTACAATCTTGTCAATCTTGTCAGGGTCCGGTTCAATGCCATCCTCTGAAACAATATGGCCGACGTACTTAACTCTCCTCTTGAAAAGCGAACATTTATCCGGTGAAAGCTTTAGGCCAGCATTCGCTTATCCTCTGAAACACTTGTTTCAGGTGGGAGAGATGGTCCTCATAGGACTTGGCAAATATAATAACGTCGTCAATGTTAAACATAGCAGATGGTAGTAATGTAGCTCACCCATGACGTCTTCCATTAACCTCTGATAGGTTGCGGGCGCGTTTGGCTAAAACCAAATGGCATGCGGTTATATTCCCAAAATCCTAAAGGGTCCAATAGTGAACGCTGTTCTCTCCTTATGTCCTCGGCAATGCTCTACTTGGTGATAACCCGATTCATATCGATCACTGAAAAGTAGCGATTCCCAGCCAAAGAGTACCAGCATCCAGTCAATCCTTGGTAAGGCGTAGGCGTCCTTTATGGTGGCGTTCATTGAGCTGGCGATAGTCGACGCACATCCCTCAGAGCTCCTGACTTCTTTCGTACGCAAGAACGACGTTAGATGTCACATGGTTGAATGGGAACGTCGTATGACCCCGGCCGCCAACAACTGCTGGAGATGACTTCTAACTTCTGCAAACATGGTTGGGAATTATCCGTCTACAGCGTTGCTTGAAGGGCGTCGGTTCATCCAAGTCAATGCGATGCTTGACAGTATCAGTATGGCCGATGTCGTGTCACCTGTGGAGAAACTTGACCTAAATTCCTCCAGGAGATCCTTTATCCCAGCAATCTGTTTCCTCGGAAAAGAACCTTCCTGGTAAATCTCCACCTTATCAAGAGACATCTCCTTCTCATCCGTAGTAGGTAGATCGTTAAATGTCCTCTCACTGTTACCGGCTGTGCTCGCAAATGAGAGCTCTTGGGCTGTAGAGTTTACAGTCCTTGACGACACAGTTTGCTTATGTGTATAGGGATATCAGTCTTCCTATCGTAGCGATAAGGTACAAGCGTCCGGGGCTATGTCAAATCCTCAGAACTCTTAGTATCCTGGAGTAGGCTGTACACATGGCACACACAGTTGGGTATGCAAGTGGCTTGTCCAATAAATCCCTGTTATGGTGACATCAGTGTTAGGAAGGATAGTGACGGGGTTTCTCTTGTGGCACATCTAATCACAGCCAGTCGGTCCTGGTGTCGCTCTAACTTCCTTCTCCTCTAAAGAGTAATACAACGAAACGCTAAGTAAAATGGAGTAACCAGCTTAGCGTTTCTGTAGAAAGTAAGCTCCATTTTCCGCTCGAACTTTACCCATAAGTCCAGTTCAATAGGTAAGTGCCAATAAGGAGTGGTACTTCGGTGTTGTAGGGACTCTGAGGAACAACCAAGAGTAAGACAACCATCCTACTGTCACCAACTCCAGTCCAGCTCCTGTACAAGTAATTCTCTGTCTGGACATAACCTTCATAAGGCAGCAATCTTGCCATCCGCACACTCAATGGTAAAATTGAATCCAGAGAATGGAGGTCAAGATGTCTTAAGTGCTGTGTGTAAAAGCTGTGACTAACTGTGGACACGGTGGAACCCAGTATCCAATAAGCTGTAGTGGTCACACCTCCGACAGTAACTGTTATTTCTGTGAGGGGTAACCCACAAGATCCAGGTGGTTTCCTTGCCTGCTGTGAGTAAGGTGATGCCTAGGCCAGACGTTTCCCTTTTACTCTGGCCCATCCCGTTTAAAAGGCTTTCCCTGATGATGGTAAGTGCCCTGCATCCTCTCTTATATGTCCTTTCTCTTCGCAACGGTAACAGGTTGGCTCAGTCTTGCCGCTGGGTAGGCTTCTCCTGTTCCGTATTGCCGTTCTGCTTTCCCTTGTGCTTTTGGGGGCGTTTGATTAGGGTTTCTTCCACTGCTGGTTCTTCATGGAGTTGAATTCTGTGGTAAGTTGTTGATCATGCCCTTGATCTCTATCCAACTCTGTCCTGGAAGGTGATCCCTTCACTGCTTTCAACAGCTGACTTGGCAGGTTTTGGCGTGGACTGGCCCCGTTTATCCTCTGCTCTCCTAGATGATCCTGCTCAACACGACGAACGAATCTCGATCCTCAGCTGGTCAAAGTTGTCCGACCTGTTATACAAGTGTCCAGTAGCATCCTTTAAGTCTTCCGTTCAACCCAGACCAAAATACTGTCCTCAGCATGGAGTCGTGTTTCCTCAGAGGTATGTGGTTTCGCATCAGCAGCCTTGGTAAAACAGATCCTCCGACTCTGCAGCTCTAGGCTGACACGGTTTTTCGGTAGGTTCCCTGTCTTGCGCCAAAGAACTTCGCTAACAACATCTCTGGCTTGCTCCACTATACCATTAGGTACTGTCCAGCTTGGCTAAATATCCTCCAACGCTAGATTCAGGTGGGAGTCTGGATCGAGACTTAAGAGCTTCTCCCTTGAGGCTACTTCTATGGCTTGGGGAAATTGTCTGTTGAGGGTGACCTTCCTTGAATATGCACTCCACCTGGCTCCCGCAAACATCATAAGTAGTGTCCTTCTTTTCATCTACAGAAAATTGGGAAATCTTGGGAAATGCTGCATGGCTAAGGATATGTGTGAAGACCTGATCTGATCTTGACCTCTCCCTTGGACTCAGTCTCCTCCTCCGCCTGTCCAGCCAACCATTGCTTAAAATCCGCTAAAGAATCGACCTTAGGCTTCAGCTTCAAGGATTGAAATGAACTTTACCATTTGCTTGACTTCCTCCTCCGACATTTCCTCCGACATATTGAAATGTGAAATTGTAAACAAACAACAGATGAAATAAATATAAACACAAATACGGAGAGTGGCCACTTTAATTCAAAACAAGGGGTGGACCAAAACCGTATCTATAAACTAGTTAATGCCACCAGCAGTAATGTACAAGTAATACGTGTAGAGCATAGCTTCCCTGCCGTCACCTAGAAATTGTCATCCTGAAAATTTAACAAAAGTATGCATGCAGTAAATGGACAAAAATAATATTGCAAAAACTAAAGTATAAAATAAGCAAGCTGAAGAAAAAAATGAATTAATAAGAAAAAAAAAACAAAATAAGTCAATAAATAAATGGCCTGAAAATAAAGTAATAAGAAACACGGTTCGCGACAAACAAAATCACGGTTATACGAAAGCAACTCGATCCATAGCGCGAACCAAAAATTCCCTAAAACTGAACCAATTCTGACCAAAATAGACAAGCGGATGTACACAACTTGACAAAATAAACACAAGTATACAACTCCAATTGAAAGAGGAGAAAAAAATTACAAAGAAGTCACCTTCCAATACACAGAAATAAAGAATCCGAATCCAGAATATAAACACCAAACCGAACCAGTACCAAATGCACCTAGGTCCAAGTCGTCGTAGGTCAACACACAATTATGTATGCACACACAATAACACTTGACACAACATACTGAACGGCAAGGTATTCAGGAAAAAAAAACACAAATAATATTGACGAAAATAAATCAAAATAATAAATAATTCAGCTTCAATTCAAAAAAAAAATGGAAAATAATAAAAAATAAAGTCAGTCTCTTCAATATATTAATATAATTTACCGAGTGTCAGTGCACAAACAGGCTCCAAATGTCGAAAATCCAGCTGCAGTAAATAAATTAAATTGTCACATGGAAAACACAGGTGTTTTTACCGGAAACAGGAAATCGTAGAATTCAGGTGAGGCATGCGCAGATGACAACATGGCTGTGTCGGAAGATTCCGGAAATGTACGGGCGTTGACGGACGAAGATCGGCAGAATACGCTATCGGTCGGTCAGGTAGATCATGAGTTGACAGCACACTGGGGGCTCCATTGTGGTAGAGGTGAATTGTGAAATGCAAAACAACTCCTCGGATGAGTTCAACTGTCTTTATTTCTCAGATCTTTTAGCGATCTGTCTTAAGCAACCAAACCCTGTAACATATACAGACGAATATAAGTAAACCATACATATAGCACTTTCATACAATATTCATTCATACATATGATAAGGGAGACAACTCTTAACAACTTAACTTTCTCCCGGCTAGATTCACATGTACAATATATAACTTTTAACATTTCTTTTAACAAATTACAATTACCCATTTCTAATGAATCCAATATCTGGATTCAACATATTTTACAAATTACAACAATACAAAGACGTAAATAGAACATGACAATACCTGCGTGTGGCACAGAGCCGTATGACAGATCTAGCTATAAACTGTAGATGATCCTGACCACCAAATATTGTACTGCAAATTATAAAAATAGACTTATACAATCTCATTACTCAGATGAGAATATCACATATACTTCAAAAATACAATTAATTCCGTTACATGATTTTGGAATCAATTACTCAATATATAATTATTTTAAATATAATTATTTAAATACATACGTTACAATTACAAAAGTCCTAGTTTCAATATAAACTAATAGACTACTAAATAAAGTCTCAAATATAACATACATTGTACATAAAAAGAACACTTACTGTCATAAAAGACGTCCGTCCTCTACGAGTCCACAAAGGGTACTAACAGATAAGGACAATAAAATACGCGCCAAAACTGACCACCCGAAACGAACGCAATAAAATCCAACAAAACAACTTACATAATTATGACAATACAAATCACCCATAGGACACTGACGTAACAACAAACTAACGAGCAACGCAATCGCAATACACCTGTACACTACGATCACAAAATGGGATACGACACGGACAATTCTTTTACGCGAGCATGATACAAAACACGGGACGGTCGGCGCGAATGACGGCATAAACATTAAAAACAAAATACAATTTATAGTTCATAAATTTCATCCCTGCTACAATTACAACTGTACCTGGTTCATGTGTATATGACAAACTTTACAGAGTTGAAATGTACTGCAGCCATGTATCATTTATAATTATTCTGAATTTTTGTTGGAACTATAGATAATGAATGTTGTATCTTTTTGGACAATAATTTGATTCTATTAAATGCATCAGTGACACATTCACAAACTTATAAAAGGTTTTCTCTAAAATAAAAAAACCCTGTAGAATGAACCTACATTTATTCATTTATATATATTTGAAATTGATCATTTCAACTTTTGTCATATTCAACAGATATAAAAATTGTTGGTTCTTTTTTTTCAGGCACCATGCATGCATAGTGACATGAATCAGAAAGTTCATCCTTTGGACGTGTATACAAGTGTATAATTATAATACATAACATACAATTAGCATCCTATGAAGACTGAAGAATGTTGATTTGAGTGCTCTTGAAAGTAAACTTTACCAAATTTTATGAACCTAGAAAAAAAAATTAATAACATTTAAACATTTTATAATTCATGTTTTTTCTTGTTTCAACTTAATCATTAAAAAAAATTATGATGCTATACTTTTTGTTTTTGTTACTTTGTAGAAATATTTGTTTATATTAGTCCTCTAGATCCAGTGATTATAATCTTGCAATCCACATGCTCTGCCCATTTGTTTGGCAGGGCTTGTGAGATAGCTTTTCAATTTACTTTTAAAAATATAAGGATTTTTTTTACATATAGCAATATAGATACCATGTCTTAGGATTTCTAAATTCTACTTTACAAGAGAGGTATAGACTCAACATATAATAAAACCATAAAACTAGCAAGTTATCTGAAATGTTACAAATCTTTTTGTCTGAACCAAATTTCACATTTATTGTCTATGTTAACTTGTACATAGAACATTTATGTATTTAAACTAGTAACAGTGATTACAAACACATAGACTAAAATGTAGTATGTAGTACTATGTACATCTGTCTTTGATTTGAGTTATAAACAAAACTAGTGGTACCTATTGGGAAGTTGTAACTTGGGCGGGCGGGGGGGGGAAATACAGAAGAAATAGCCACTTCCAGTAATCTGTAGCTATTTCATCTATATTTCAATCCCCACACCAAGTTACAACTTCCACAACCTCATGAT
>SAYR01032552.1:276348-287655 GCA_004382745.1 Argopecten irradians irradians
ACGCTGTACACCAGGTTTTGCCTCCAATTTTCAAAAAGAGTTTATTGTCTCTACTTTACTCAGACACCACTGTTTTGGCTGCTCTATTTTTGGTTCGCCCATTTTTGTTGGGCGAATTGACTTACACAGTTACACACCACCGCTTGCGACCCGGGTATAATGTTTATACGCTGTGATTAAATGTCTCTTACAAGTTCAAAGTTCATCCGTTTGCTGATGAAAAGGTGTGAGTAAGAATCTCGCTGCCACCACGCCAATATTAGGCTAAACGTTGGAAGACAAATCACAACACAAACGCAGACTGTAAAGCTTGTAATGACGCCATCAAGGCGAGCGTAATATAAGGAACCAATTCCGGATAATGCGGATCCGGAATTTACTAACAATATACTGGCGTTGGGTGGTCCAAAAATGTAAGTTTACAGAGTTCATCGATCACTCATATTTACTATGAATAGGAAATATACAGTCGACATTATAAAGTAAATCATGACAAATTAAGGTCATATCGTTTCGAGTCACATTTATTGCATTATAGCATAGTGTTGTTTGTTATGTGTTCTGTCTATCAGAAAGAGTAAATTCTTCTTTCTGTTTGTTTCAGTTCTTCACTTTGTTTCATCGTAATTAAAATAAACCTCATACGCGAGATATGGATTCGGGTTTTTTGTGTAGTATTTCGCCCACTCGTATCAGGATAATGAAGAAATTTCGGCCACTCTGTAATCGTGTTTCAATTGCAGCCCGATAGACACTTGTACAACTACTCGTAATTAGTCTCAGTGACCAAGGAAACTGTTTCGAACAAGCAATTTCGTACAAATTAGTGTCACACGTACCATTACTTGAAAAACTACTTCATATAAGACTTTCCATATATATTACACATATACAGCCTCAATTTGTGACAGTTAACTTAGAACATTCGTACAAATTATGTCGATCAAATCATTTGTAACTCAGGAAAACATTTTGAAAGCCGAGGACACGGGTCCTGACTGAGAAGGCCAAAGAACAATATGAACAAACATTAACCAAATTCAAGGATAAATTGTCCTCTGCTGGGGGAAAGTGCCAGTCTGAGTTGGACAATGCTATGTGTGCTATGTGATGATAACGTAGAAAATCTGAAAAAAAGTAAAGACTTTCTCTGTCAATAGTATATGGTGGATATTGCATGATTTCAAATGAATTTACATCCTACATGGACACAATCAACTCTGCAGAAGCCAAGATGAAATAGCTCATCACGGAACAAATTTCCAAAAGATCAGACTTCATAGTAAAAAACGTTCCCTTAAACAGATAGATGTTACAAATTAGTTCCGCAGAAATGAGACTCGTTCCAAACGGTCATCGAGGTACTCCGATCATTTCTGGTCGCACTTCACGACACTTCCGATCGCATCTCACAATATTCGAACTCTAGCTCTAATGCCGCTAGAAGGAGAGCTAAGGCAGACGCTGCTAAAGCGTTCGCCGTCGCATATGTACAAAAGGAAGCTGAAGTTACGTAAACATCAAGCATTTGTGAGCAGGAGGAGAAATTACACTTAGGAAAATTAGAACGTCAAAAACAAAAATAAATGCGGATATGTATTGTTTTACAAGAACGCAAAAACTGTGCGCAGCGGAAGCGGAAGCTGATGGCACATGAGACAATCAGTGTGCTGCAGGTGAAAGTATACATATTCCTGCACATCTCAATGTTTCTGTAGTGGATACTGTGTTGCGTATAGAGAAATATGTTAATTCGCTCACAAACGATTGAAAATGGTCGCGTTACGACACCAAGGGAACCGCACTTTGAGAATGTGTCGCGTTACGAAGGAGGCAAACCAACATTGGAAATATGTCGCGCGACGAAGAAAGACAATCGACAATGGAAAATATTGTCGCATAATGAATCGAGACAACCGGTCATGAAGGAGAGCACTGTCGCGTCTTGAACTTTCGCAATTTCTGTTAAAAAGATCTAATATTCTCGCGACTACACAAGTTTGACGACTCACCTGAAAAATTATGCTGCCTGGAGAACTGGGTTTTGTAACATCATGGACGAACTCAATGTCTCGCCACCTGAAGAACTTAGACTTGTTAATACGTTGGTTAGGACCTGAATCGGTGAAACACGCGACAAGCATCCGTGCAGCAAGTACGTCAAACCCAGTTAAATGTCTTCACCGACTATGGGACCGTCTTCATGAAAGGTACGGAAGCCCCCAAATGGTCGAGAGCGCACTCAAAACAAAACTAAACAATTTTCCCAAAGATGCACGAACAAAGAGTTCAAGCGATTATATGAACTTGCTGACATTTCTTTCGGAAATTGAATCTGCCATGGAAAAACCCGACATACCGAGAACTTCTCTCATACTTTAACACCACTGCTGGGATAAATTCCTATAGTCTCTTAAGTTGCCGCACAACATTCAGGAAAATGGACAAATCATGCTGTTCGGTATCGTAAACATTTGATGTTGTTTTTCCACCCTTTCATGCTTCACAGAATTCGTGCGCGAGATGAGTCAGATAAAGAATGATCCAGGATTTGTCTATGACAAACGACACTGCGAAGCAACAGTATTCACAAACAGGACAGAAATCCTGTTAGTCGTGCCCCCGCAAAGAAAACGTGGGAAACCAGTCGGCACCTCATGTCTCTACTTTCAAGACTGAAATCTCACCTACCAGGAAACATGGAGGCTATCGACAGTTCATCGCTTTGTCCGTTGCATCACACACAGGCCATTCGTTAAATCCTGTCGTCAATTTTGATCAAAACCTATTTGGAGTTAGGAGAAAATACCTTAAAAGAAAAGAGGTACTGTTTCAAATGTTGTGACAGCACTGATCATGTGTACAAAAACTGTTCGAAGAACATAACATGCAATGTATGTCAAAGCACTGAACATCTGGGAGCTTCTACATTTCGACGGCGGGGAGAAGAGCGTGACAAAGAACCAGTAAAAACAGTCACCATACCACATTAATGAGAAAGTTACGCAAATTGTACGCGTATTAAACAATGCCATTGCCGAAGTAAATCGTACAAAATCCTCATGGTAAATGTTCACCCTACACAAGAGCCACAGAATACAGTAAAGATGTATGCGTTGTTAGATGAACAAAGTAATAGATCTCTTGTACGCCCTGCGTTTTTCCAACTTTTTGATAAAAGTACGAAAACTGTAAACTACTCGCTATCGACATGCTCTGGACTTGCTTCAGCTACAGGGAGGAAAGCGTGTGACTTTACTGGTCTCAGCACTTGATGGTTCATTTAATGCGGACCTACCAAGTCTTACATTGAATGTGGCAATATCCGATCGAACGAGGAGGAAATTCCAACTCCGATGTTGCTTTGAGTTACCCACATCTTTCTGACCTCGCACAATACATTCCTGATCTCGACCTCTAGTGTAGAAATTGTCATGCTTCTAGGCCTTGATATCTAGGTACATCACGTGTGCAAGATCAACGTATTGGTCCTTCCGGTTCACCTTCCGCGCAACAACTCCATCTAGGATGGACCAATTATTGGAGAAACGTGTTTAGTACTATGCATCGTCCCCGATACAGTCAATGTCAATAGACTTATCTCATCAAGGACCGACCATCGCTTTGCAAACCTTGTCCCCTACAATCTCCGAGTGAAGGAACGTGCACCTTCAGTTACACTTGCGCACGACGAGTGTGAACACTCAATCTTCAAAGAACCAGAGATGACGAAAAAACTGGGTCTATCTCGTGAGGACCAGGAGTTCCTAAAAAAATATGGATAGAGACTTTACAAAAGACTTACATGGGACGATGGACAGCCTCCACTACCATTTAAACCACATCGACGCGTTTGCCAAACAACAAGTCCCAAGCAGTAAAGCGCGCTTCATATTACTTTGACAATACACTGCGTAAGATCCCATCAAGAGAGCACAGTTCATAACCTTCATGCAGAAACTGTTTTGAGCAAAAAACACGCCGAAACTAGCTCCTCCGCTTCATGACTGTCAAGAAGTTGTACTTGCCAATCTTCGGAGGTGTATCATCCGAAAAAAGAGAGACCAAATCCGCGGAGTCTTTGATTCATCGGCTAAACATGAGGGGCTGTCGCTCAAACAATGTCTTGATGTCCGGTCCAGACATGACCAAAATTTACCCAGGGAATCTGTTGCGCTTCCGCAGAGAGCAGGATCGCAGTAACAGCCGACGTCCAGCCAAATGTTTTACAACTTCTTTGTCTGTGAGGATCATCGAAATTTCTTGAGGTCTTATGGTATCAAGATAATGACATGTCCAAGGACTTGGTTGAATACCGCATGTGTGTGCCATGTATTCGGCAATACCCCCTCAGCTTGCGGTTGCTACGTAGCGGCCCTTCGTGAGAACTTGCATGTGAAAACGCTGACAAACTTTGGTATGATTATGAAGGAGTTCGGTTGAGCAAGACTTTTATGTTGATGACGCGGCTTATGTCGCTGCCATTCTGCACCAAGAAGCTATTGACCTCATGAAACGTACCGCAACAAGTTCCTCCGCTAGCAGCTTGGCATTAAGGCTCCACAAAGTGGCTTCAAACTGCCAACACAAGTTGTTAAAATTCATCCCTCCCTGTTTACGCCCCGCCCAAAAACCTCGCAAAAAGACTTATAAAGGATCTGGAGATAAGGACAGGACAGCCTTAAACCTGCGTCCAAGCCAACCCCAGTCTCCGGGGGGGGGACCCTCAGTTGGGGAAATTTCTTTTTTGAATTTTCGGGGAAAAAAAAAAACTTTTTTTTCCCCAAATTTTTTTCTTTTTTGGTTTTTTTTCCCCGCAATTTTTTTTTTAATTTCTTTCCAGGGATTGGGGGGGGGGGGGGGAACCCCCAAAAAAAACCGTACCCCAACTCGTCGCCCCCGGTGTTTCTTCAGTGAAATCTTGTCACTCGATGCTAATTTCGCCCCATTTCTTGTTGAAGGCGTGCAATGGGAGAAAAAGACCAGAGACACTCCTCATAGAGGTTTTGTTGACGACGATAATAATGTCCCCCAGGCACGGAGGAAAACACGTGCACAGAAAGTCAGTGTAGCAGGGATGAAATTTATAAACTATAAAATATATTTTGTTTTTAATGTTTATGCCGTCATTCGCGCCGACCGTCCCGTGTCTTGTATCATGCTCGCGTAAAAGAATTGTCCTTGTATCGTATCCCATATTGTGATCGTAGTGTACAGGTGTATTGCGTTGCGTTGCTCGTTAGTTTGTTGTTACGTCAGTGTCCTATGGTGTGATTTGTATTGGTCATAATTATGTAAGTTGTTTTGTTGGATTTTATTGGTCCGTTTCGGGTGGTCAGTTTTGGCGCGTGTTTTATTGTCCTTATCTTGTTAGTACCCTTTGTGGACTCGTAGAGGACGGACGTCTTTTATGACAGTAAGTGTCTTATTGATTTTATGTACAATGTATGTTATATTTGAGACTTTATGTATTAGTCTCATTAGTTTATATTGAAACTGGACTTGTGTAATGTAATTGTTGTAACGTATGTATTTAAATAATTATATTTAAAATAATTATATTTGAGTAAGATTCAAAATCATATAACACAGAATTAATTGTATTTTTGAAGTATATGTGATATTCTCATCTGAGTAATGAGATTGTATAAGTCTATTTATTATAATTTGCAGTACAATATTTGGTGGTCAGGATCATTCTACAGTTTATAGCTAGATCTGTCATACGGCTCTGTGCCACACGCAGGTATGCCATGTTCTATTTACGTCTTTGTATTGTTGTAATTTGTAAAATATGTTGAATCCAGATATTGGATTCAATAGAATGTGGTAATTGTAATTTGTTAAAATCCCGAATGTTAAAAGTTATATGTACATGTGAATCTAGCCGGGAGAAAGTTAAGTTTGTAAGAGTTGTCTCCCTTATCATGTGTATGAATGAATATTGTATGAAAGTGCTATATGTATGGTTTACTTATATTCGTCTGTATATGTTACAGGGTTTGGTTGCTTAAGACAGATCGCTGATAGATCTGAGCAATAAAGACAGTTGAACTCATCCGAGGAGTTGTTTCGATTATTTCACAATTCACCTCTATCACAATGGAGCCCCCAGTGAGGATCGAACGCACGACCCCTGGTGAGCTGTCAACTCATGATCTACCTGGCCGACCGATAGCGTATTCT
Organism: Argopecten irradians irradians; assembly: GCA_004382745.1. Classification (NCBI taxonomy): domain Eukaryota; kingdom Metazoa; phylum Mollusca; class Bivalvia; order Pectinida; family Pectinidae; genus Argopecten; species Argopecten irradians. The sequence continues at coordinate 282,535 of SAYR01032552.1, forward strand.
GCCGATCTTCGTCCGTCAACGCCCGTACATTTCCGGAATCTTCCGACACAGCCATGTTGTCATCTGCGCATGCCTCACTGAATTCTACGATTTCCTGTTTCCGGTAAAAACACCGCGTACCTGTGTTTTCCATGTGACAATTTATTTATTTGCTGCAGCTGGATTTTCGACATCTGGAGCCTGTTTGTGCACTGACACTCGGTAAATTATATTATATATTGAAGAGACTGACTTTATTTTTTATTATTTTCCAATATTTTTGCGATTGAACTCTGGAATTATTTATTTGTGATTTATTTTCGTCAATATTATTTGTGTTTTTTTTTCCTGAATACCTTGCCGTTCAGTATGTTGTGTCAAGTGTTATTGTGTGTGCATACATAATTGTGTGTTGACCTACGACGACTTGGACCTAGGTGCATTGGGTACTGGTTCGGTTTGGTGTTTATATTCTGGATTCGGATTCTTTATTTCTGTGTATTAAGGAAGGTGACTTCTTTGTAATTTTTTTCCCTCTTTCAGTTGGAGTTGTATACTTGTGTTTATTTTGTCAGCTGTGTACATCCGCTTGTCTATTTTGGTCAGAATTGGTTTCAGTTTTAGGGAATTTTGTTTCGCGCTATGGATCGAGTCGCTTTCGTATAACCGTGATTTTGTTTGTCGCGAACCGTGTTTCTTATTACTTTATTTCAGGCCATTTATTTATTGACTTATTTCGATTTTTTTCTTCTTATTAATTCATTTTTTTCTTCAGCTTGCTTATTTATACTTTAGTTTTGCAATATTATTTTTGTCCATTTACTGCATGCATACTTTGTTAAATTTTCAGGATGACAAATTTCTAGGTGACGGCAGGGAAGCTATGCTCTACAGTATTACTTGTACATTACTGCTTTGGCATTAACTAGTTTATAGATACGGTTTTGGTCCACCCCTTGTTTTGAATTAAAGTGGCCACTCTCCGTATGTGTGTTTATATTTATTTCATCTGTTGTTTGTTTACAATTTCACATTTCAATATGTCGGAGGAAATGTCGGAGGAGGAAGTCAAGCAAATGGTAAGTCATTTCAAGTCCTTGAAGCTGAAGCCTAAGGTCGATTCTTTAGCGGATTTTAAGCAATGGTTGGCTGGACAGGCGGAGGAGGAGACTGAGTCCAAGGAGACGGTCCAAGATCAGATCAGGTCTTCACACATATCCTTAGCCATGCAGCATTTCCCGAAGATTTCCCAATTTTCTGTAGATGAAAAGAAGGACACTACTTATGATGTTTGGCGGAGCCAGGTGGAGTGCATCATCAAGGAAGGTCACCCTCAACAGACAATTTCCCAAGCCATTAGAAGTAGCCTCAAGGGAGAAGCTCTTAAGTCTCGATCCAGACTCCCACCTGAAGCTAGCGTGGAGGATATTTTAGCCAAGCTGGACAGTACCTATGGTATAGTGGAGCAGGCAGAGATGTTGTTAGCGAAGTTCTTTGGCGCAAGACAGGAACCTACAGAAACCGTGTCAGCCTGGAGCTGCAGAGTCGAGGATCTGTTTACCAAGGCTGCTGATGCGAACCACATACCTCTGAGGAAACACGACTCCATGCTGAGGACAGTATTTTGGTCTGGGTTGAACGGAAGACTTAAGGATGCTACTGGACACTTGTATAACAGGTCGGACAACTTTGACCAGCTGAGGATCGAGATTCGTCGTGTTGAGCAGGATCATCTAGGGAGAGCAGAGGATAAACGGGGCCAGTCCACGCCAAAACCTGCCAAGTCAGCTGTTGAAGCAGTGAAGGGATCAGCCTCCAGGATAGAGTTGGATGAGATCAAGGGCATGATCAATCAACTTACCACAGAATTCAACTCCATGAAGAACCAGCAGTGGAAGAACCCTAATCAACGCCCACAGAAGTACAAGGGGAAGCAGAACGGCAATACGGAACAGGAGAAGCCTAACCCAACGGTCAAGACTGAGCCAACCTGTTACCGTTGCGGAAGAGAAGGACATATAAGTAGAGGATGCAGGGCACTTACCGATCATCAGGGAAAGCCTTTAAACGGGAATGGGCCAGAAGTGCAGGGGAAACGTCTGGCCTAGGCATCACCTACTCACAGCAGGCAAGGAAACCACCTGATCTTGTGGGTACCCCTACAGAAATAACAGTTACTGTTGGAGGTGTGACCACTACAGCTTTATTGGATACTGGGTCCACCGTGTCCACAGTTAGTCACAGCTTTTACACACAGCACTTAGGACATCTTGAGCTCCATTCTCTGGATTCAATTTTAACCATTGAGTGTGCGGATGGCAAGATGCTGCCTTATGAAGGTTATGTCCAGACAGAGATTACTTGTACAGGAGCTGGACTTGGAGTTGGTGACAGTAGGATGGATTGTCTACTCTTGGTTGTTCCTCAGAGTCCCTACAACACCGAAGTACCACTCCTTATTGGCACTAACCTATTGACTGGACTTATGGGTAAAGTTCGAGCGGAACATGGAGCTAACTTTCTACAGAAGGCTAAGCTGGTTACTCCATTTTACTTAGCGTTCCGTTGTATTACTCTTAGAGAGAAGGAGTTAGAGCGACACCAGGACCGATTGGCTGTGATTAGATGTGCGCAAGAGAAGCCCGTCACTATCCGTCCTAACACTGATGTCACCATACAGGGATTTATTGACAAGCCACTTGCATACCCACCTGTGTGTGCCATGGTACAGCCTACTCCAGGATCTAGAGTTCCTGAGGATTTTGACATAGCCCCGACGCTTGTACCTTATCGCTACGATAGGAAGACTGATATTCCTATACACATAAGCAACCTGTCGTCAAGGACTGTAACTCTACAGCCAAGAGCTCTCATTTGCGAGCTACAGCCAGTAACAGTGGAGGACATTAACGATCTATCTACTACGGATGAGAAGGAGGATGTCCTTGATAAGGTGGAGATCTACCAGGAAGGTCTTTCCGAGGAACAGATTGCTGGGATAAAGGATCTCTTGGAGGAATTTAGGTCAAGTTTCTCCACAGGTGACACCGACATCGGCCATACTGATACTGTCAAGCATCGCATTGACTTGGATGACCCGACGCCCTTCAAGCAACGCTGTAGACGGATAATTCCCACCATGTTTGCAGAAGTTAGAAGTCATCTCCAGCAGTTGTTGGCGGCCGGAGTCATACGACGTTCCCATTCACCATGGACATCTAACGTCGTTCTGGTACGAAAGAAGTCAGGAGCTCTAAGGATGTGCGTCGACTATCGCCAGCTCAATGAACGCACCATAAAGGACGCCTACGCCTTACCAAGGATTGACTGGATGCTGGACTCTTTGGCTGGGAATCGTTACTTTTCAGTGATCGATATGAAATCGGGTTATCACCAAGTAGAGATTGCTGAGGAACATAAGGAGAGAACAGCGTTCACCATTGGACCCTTAGGATTTTGGGAATATAACCGCATGCCATTTGGTTTAGCCAACGCTCCCGCAACCTATCAGAGGTTAATGGAAGACGTCATGGGTGAGCTACATACTACCATCTGCTATGTTTACATTGACGACGTTATTATATTTGCCAAGTCCTATGAGGACCATCTCTCCCACCTGAAACAAGTGTTTCAGAGGATAGCGAGTGCTGGCCTAAAGCTTTCACCGGATAAATGTTCGCTGTTCAAGAGGAGAGTTAAGTACGTCGGCCATATTGTTTCAGAGGATGGCATTGAACCGGACCCTGACAAGATTGACAAGATTGTAAACTGGCCTCGACCGACTAATCCTGAGGAGGTACGGAGATTTCTCGGACTCGTTGGGTATTATAGACGTTTTATCCAGAACTTCAGCCGGATAGCGAAACCTATGACGATATTGATGCCAGCGCCTGTGAAGACTGGAAAGAATGGAAAGAGAGCCAAAGGTGAAGCTACCCAGGCATGGAAATGGGGAGATGAGCAGGAGGAAGCCTTCTCATTTCTGAAGTCATGCTTGTGTGGACCCCCAGTCATGGGTTATCCAGATTTTAGCCAGGAGAGCAAGCCTTTTGAAATCCATACCGACGCTTCGTCACTAGGACTAGGAGCTGTACTCTACCAGGAGCAGGATGGATTCAAACGGGTTATCGCCTACGCAAGTAGAGGGTTATCAAAACCGGAGTCTAGATACCCTGCTCATCGCCTGGAATTTCTCGCGCTTAAGTGGGCCGTCACTGAGAAGTTCAGCGATTACCTAGTTGGACGACACTTTACGGCATTAACGGATAACAACCCGCTCACGTATGTACTAACATCAGCGAAATTTGACGCTACGTCACAGAGATGGGTAGCAGCCTTGGCCGGATTTGATTTCAAGATCCTATACCGCCCAGGCATTAGGAATGGAGATGCTGATGCCATGTCACGTCACCCATTATTGGAAAGCAGTGATGACGCTCATATCTTTACTAACGAGATGATCAAGGCGATCAACAACAGCATGCAGAGCACTCCACTCATGGACACCATTTCGATGTCGGCAGCCACTCTGGACACCATTAGTGATCCAGAAGAGACTACATCATTTGATATGATCTCAGGCCAGGAACAAGACTCTGTGCTGTCTGTGTGGATACTATTTGTAAAAGCAGGCACCAGACCACAGCGACAGGACCTACCCAACACCCAGGAGCATTCTGTGTTCTTAAAGAATTTCCACAAGTTGAAGATGGAAGATGGGATCCTGTGTAGAGAGACCATTCGGAATGGAGAGCCGGTGCTTACCCAAGTGCTACCCCGATGTCAGATTGCTACAGTGATCTCCATGGTACATGACCAGATGGGACATCAGGGACGAGACCGCACCCTCTCACTACTACAGGACAGGTTCTACTGGGTCGGTATAGGAAGAGATCTTGAGAAATGGATCAAGCACTGCGACCGGTGTATCCGAATGAAGACTCCAACCAATTCGAGGGCACCGCTTGTGAACATCCGGACTAGCCAGCCTTTAGAGTTGGTTTGCATGGACTTTGTAAGCCTTGAGAAGTCTAAAGGAGGATACAACAGTATATTGGTCATTACGGATCATTTTACTAAGTACGCCATTGCGATTCCAACCAAGGACCGGAAAGCACGCACCACTGCGGACGTGTTCTTTAA
>SAYR01032664.1:0-102159 GCA_004382745.1 Argopecten irradians irradians
TACTATCAACACGTGAAGACATGTTTTAGCTACTCTCCATGTTACTATGAACACATGTTGACGTGTTTTAGCTATTCCCCACTTTACTATCAATACGTGTAGACGTGTTTTAGTTACTCCCCACGTTACTATCAACACGTGTAGACATGTTTTAGCTATTCCCCACTTTACTATCAACACGTGTAGACGTGTTTTAGCTACACCCCACGTTACTATTAACACGTGTAGACGTGTTTTAGTTACTCCCCACGTTACTATCAACACGTGTAGACGTGTTTTAGCTATTCCCCACTTAACTATCAATACGTGTAGACGTGTTTTAGCTACTCCCCACGTCACTATCAACACGTGTAGACGTGTTTTAGCTATTCCCCACTTTACTACCAACACGTGTAGACGTGTTTTAGCTACTCCCCACGTTACTATCAACACGTGTAGACGTGTTTTAGCTACACCCCACGTTACTATTAACAGGTGTAGACGTGTTTTAGTTACTCCCCACGTTACTATCAACACGTGTAGACGTGTTTGAGCTACTCCCCACGTTACTATCAACACGTATAGACGTTTTTTAGCTACTCCCCACGTTACTATCAACACGTGTAGACATGTTTTAGCTATTCCCCATGTTACTATCAATACGTGTAGACGTGTTTTCGCTACTCCCCACGTTACTATCAACACGTGTAGACGTGTTTTAGCTACTTCCCCCGTTACTATCAACACGTGTAGACGTGTTTAAGCTACACCCCACGTTACTATCAACACGTGTTGACGTGTTTTAGCTACACCCCACGTTACTATCAACACGTGTAGACGTGTTTTAGCTACTCCCCACGTTACTATCAACACGTGTAGACGTGTTTTAGCTACTCCCCATGTTACAATCAACACATGTAGACGTGTTTTAGCTACTCCCCACGTTACTATGAACACATGTAGACGTGTTTTAGCTACTCCCCATGTTACAATCAACACATGTAGACGTGTTTTAGCTACTCCCCACGTTACTATGAACACGTGTAGACGTGTTTTAGCTACTCCCCACGTTACTATCAACACGTGTAGACGTGTTTTAGCTACTCCCCATGTTACTATCAACATGTGTAGACGTGTTTTAGCTACTCCCAACGTTACTATCAACACGTGAAGACGTGTTTAAGCTACACCCCACGTTACTATCAACACGTGTTGACGTGTTTTAGCTACTCCCCACGTTACTATGAACACGTGTAGACGTGTTTTAGCTACTCCCCACGTTACTATCAACACGTGTAGACGTGTTTTAGCTACTCCCCACGTTACTATCAACACGTGTAGACATGTTTTAGCTACTCTCCATGTTACTATGAACACGGGTAGACGTGTTTTAGCTACTCCCCACTTTACTATCAATACGTGTAGACGTGTTTAAGCTATTCCCCACTTTACTATCAACACGTGTAGACGTGTTTTAGCTACTCCCCACATTACTATCAACACGTGTAGAAGTGTTTTAGCTATTCCCCACTTTACTATCAATACATGTAGACGTGTTTTAGCTATTCCCCACTTTACTATCAATACATGTAGACGTGTTTTAGCTACTCCCCACGTCACTATCAACACGTGTAGACGTGTTTTAGCTACTCCCCACTTTACTATCAATACGTGTAGACGTGTTTTAGCTACACCCCACGTTACTATCAACACGTGTTGACGTGTTTTAGCTATTCCCCACTTAACTATCAATACGTGTAGACATGTTTTAGCTACTCTCCATGTTACTATGAACACGTGTAGACGTGTTTTAGCTACTCCCCACGTTACTATCAACACGTGTAGACATGTTTTAGCTACTCTCCATGTTGCTATGAACACGTGTAGACGTGTTTTAGCTACTCCCCACGTTACTATCAACACGTGTAGACGTGTTTTAGCTATTCCCCACTTAACTATCAATACGTGTAGACGTGTTTTAGCTACTCCCCACATTACTATCAACACGTGTAGACGTGTTTTAGCTATTCCCCACGTCACTATGAACACGTGAAGACGTGTTTTAGCTACTCCCCACGTTACTATCAACACGTGTAGACGTGTTTTAGCTACTCCCCACGTTACTATCAACACGTGTAGACGTGTTTTAGCTACTCCCCACATTACTATCAACACGTGTAGACGTGTTTTAGCTACTCCCCACGTTACTATGAACACGTGTTGACGTGTTTTAGCTACTCCCCACGTTACTATCAACGCGTTTAGACGTGTTTTAGCAACTCTCCACGTTACTATTAACACTTGTAGACGTGTTTTAGCTACTCCCCACTTTACTATCAATACGTGTAGACGTGTTTTAGCTACTCCCCACATTACTATCAATACATGTAGACGTGTTTTAGCTACTCCCCACATTACTATCAACACGTGTAGACGTGTTTTAGCTACTCCCCACTTTACTATCAATACGTGTAGACGTGTTTTAGCTACTCCCCACGTTACTATCAACACGTGAAGACATGTTTTAGCTACTCTCCATGTTACTATGAACACATGTTGACGTGTTTTAGCTATTCCCCACTTTACTATCAATACGTGTAGACGTGTTTTAGCTACTCCCCACGTTACTATCAACACGTGTAGACGTGTTTTAGCTACTCCCCACGTTACTATCAACACGTGTAGACGTGTTTTAGCTACTCCCCACGTTACTATCAACACGTGTAGACGTGTTTTAGCTACTCCCCACATTACTATCAACACGTGTAGACGTGTTTTAGCTACTCCCCACGTTACTGTCAACATGTGTAAACGTGTTTTAGCTACTCCCCACGTTACTATGAACACGTGTTGACGTGTTTTAGCTACTCCCCACGTTACTATCAACGCGTGTAGACGTGTTTTAGCAACTCCCCAAGTTACTATCAACACATGTAGACGTGTTTTAGCTACTCCCCACGTTACTATGAAGACTTGTAGACGTGTTTTAGCTACTCCCCACATTACTATCAATACGTGTAGACGTGTTTTAGCTACTCCCCACGTTACTATCAACACGTGTAGACATGTTTTAGCTACTCCCCACATTACTATCAACACGTGTAGACGTGTTTTAGCTACTCCCCACATTACTATCAACACGTGTAGACATGTTTTAGCTACTCTTCACGTTACTATGGACACTTTATCTTTATCTTTGCATGCGTTAGTCTTTTATAAATGATGTTAGATTCAGTGGCTGATGTTATTATTTATTGTGCATGGTTATTATTATTAACAATGAAGAAGTGGTATTTGCATGGAAAAATAACCCTTTCACGGAAAAATAATGTTTTCAACTTAATCGTAACGTGGTTACGTAATAACCACATGTTCTGTTGATGCTAACAATGTTCCACATAAAAATCACGTAACATGCTGGCAATAAGAAGGGAGTTTAAAATAATAACCATGCACAATCAATAATAACATCAACCACTGAATCTAACATCATTTATAAATGACTAACGCATGCAAAGATAAAGATAACTCAGTAGCAAACATATAACGTGTGATAGAAATTAATAACATGCTATTAGTAAAAAATAACTAAAATTTGAATAATAACAGTAAAACAGATATAACCAACGTAAATATTCAAGTAATAACTAATATGAGTAAAATAACAGTTTGAGAACGAAAATTAACAGAATAGGGCTACCAGTGATACCCATGGTCTACAGATAAAGGACCGCTATTGTAGGGATATCCATTGTCTACTGGAGCATAACGGTGGCTTGGAAAGGGCATGTAATCTTGAAAATATTTTGAATGTGTATACAATATAGCTGTGGTGCAATAATTTAAAATTGCATGTAAAAACATACATAGGCGCATGGATATTTCTTTTAAGAAAGATATATTTTTTATCTACATCGATACAACGATGTTCCTAAACTTGTACAAGTCCCTGATTCGGCCTAATATGGAATATGCATCCTGCATCTGGAACCCTATGTTACTTAAGGATAAAATTGTGATCGAGAATGTCCAGAGGAGAGCGACCAAAAGATTAAATGGATTAACCAATTTATCCTACGAACAGCGTCTAAGGTCCTTAGGACTACCAAGCCTTGAGTATAGGAGAAAACGTTCCGATCTCATACAAATGTTCAAGATAATCAACAACATTGATAAAGTCGACAAAGATAAATTGTTTACAATGTCTCCCATCACCTTCACAAGAGGTCACTCTAAAAAGATCTTGAAGCCAGTATCCAGACTAGAAGTAACCAAACATCGGTTTAACAGCAGAATTGTAGATATATGGAACAGTTTGCCAGAAAACGTAGTGTCTGCAAAGTCTGTGAACTCCTTTAACTCGCGCCTTAACCAGCACTGGCACAATGAACCCTCCAAATTCTCTCCTACTTGTTATAGTGCTACCTGATCGATTATTTGATCACATACAAGGATACGCCTCCAGAAGTCAAAAGGACTTAAATTGGTGTTTTAATTACATGATTACATGATTACAAGATATTATAATAATTTGATTTCATATGTAACACTTATTTCTATTGGTTAGATCGTTGAGGTTATTTTTCCATAGACCGAAAAAAATGTACGTCAAGTATTATGACGTCATATATACAAAACAGTTTCGCGGGGAATTTTAAAAGCGGCACATTCATTGGCCAAACTGAATTATTGGATAAGATATCACTGCGCCACAACTCAATTTGTTTTATTGCACAGGTAGGGGAGAGTGGGGCAAGTTGAGCCACAGAGTTAGTTGAGCAAGTGGCGGGAAATAGTTTTACGTCACGTTTATGACGTCATAATATATTTTTCTAAGTAAAATCACGGAAAATTTACGCCTAATTAGGCTAGTACCTGTGTGAGTTATCTGAATTAAATTGTAAGCATTATTCTCAATATCTTTTGGGGTTATGAAGTCATAGACAAAAAACGGACGGATATTCTTTTTCGCGTCTATAAAGAATGTCCTTCCGTTATGAAGAATGTTCCTTCTGTTTTTGTCTATGACTTCATAACCCAAAAAGATATTGAGAATAATGCTTAAATGTGTGGATAGTATTCTCTGATAATATATTATCATCAAGACACCTGTCAAATTATTTTTTGCAGACTGAATGTGACTTGTCCGTGAACGCGTCCGTGTCAAATAGGCATAATATTTGTTTATTGCTTGAAGAAAAAAAACCCATACCTGTATTGTATTTTGTGATATTTTTAAAGCCTTTGATCGTGTCTGACATAAAGGTCTATTAGTAAAATTAAAGTCATATGGAATTGGCGATGAACTGATCGTTTGGTTAAAGAACTACTTAAATCAAAGGCAGCAAATGGTTTGTATAAATGAATCCATCTCAAAATTGAGCTTTATTGATGCCGGAGTTCCACAAGGTTCTATCTTAGGACCTCTTTTATTTTTGATATACATAAACGATATAGCCGATATTTTTTATTCCGCATCTCGTCTGTTCGCTGATGATACCTCTCTCCAATGTTCCACATCTTCATGTTTTGAAATTCAAACTATCCTAAATAGAGATCTTGAAGCTCTTAATATGTCGGCCAAAACCTGGTTGGTCACTTTTAACCCTGATAAAACCGACGTACTTTTTATCTCGAATAGAAATGAAACAGATGAAATGTTAGAACTTGTGTTTGACGGAAATATTTTAGACTTTATTGATAGTCATAAACATTTGGACACTTTGAACTCTAGTGTAAAAAAGGGGGGGACAATGTCGAAGCTATATACTCTTCAGTTATGAAGAAAATAAATACCATGAGAAACTTGAAATTTATATTAAGAAGAGATGCTCTCTTGAGAATTAACTTAACTTTTATATTACCAATTTTAGAGTATGCTTGTGAATTGTGGGATGGTTGTACTATTTTAGAAGCTGAAAAGTTAGAAAAAGCTCAACGCGAAGCTGCAAGAATTGTCACGGGTCTTCCGTCTTATGCAAGTGTTCATGCCTTACAATTTGAAACTGGTTTAGAAACTTTATCAGATAGAAGAAAGAGAAGAAGACGTCAACTTTTGTATAAGATGCATAACGATCAAACTCCAGAATATCTTTTTTCCCTACTTTCTTCTACTGTTCAAGATAATGTTCAGATATCCATTGAGAAATGTAAATAATTATAGAATCTCATATTATAGATTATCGTCAACTTCATCTTCATTTTTACCGTCAACACTTCGTTGTTGGAACTCCCTAGACAATTCTGTCAGATCGTCAGCTTCCATTACCATTTTCAAAAATTCTCTAAAACCTATTAACCTTATCTCTCCTTCTCCATTCGTTGGCATCGGCGACCGCAAAATTAATATTATTCATACTAAGCTCGGGCACCAGTGTAGTTCCTTAAATTATGAGCTGTTTGTGTGGACATTTATGTGAGAATGCTTATCATTTTTCCTCGGAGTGTGTCCTTTTTGATATAGAAAGAAACATTTTAGTTCAGAAATTAAATAATTTAAATTTGAATATCCCCTTAGATCTTGACTTACTGCTATTTGGTAGTCAAGAACTATCTTCAAATAACAATTCGAAACTATTCATATGTGTTCAACATTTTATAAAGGGCAGCAAATGGTTTTAAGAAATAAATATTGTAACCATTGTGACTTGCCAAATAGATTATTTACCTTTGTTTGTTACACAGTATATGCTTTATTAAAGATGCTCCACCGCTGACAAATGATATTTTTTCACTGTAAAAACAGCAGCAGACGATTTAGTATTTTTCTTCAGTTACAAAAGTTACTTACTTTACACCATTACCACCGTTGAAAAGTTTGAGCTCCTAATTTTACTTCAAGTTAAAAATATGAAAAATAATTAATTGCATCCCGAAAAAAATCAGTACCACTATATCCTATATGAAATGAACTACTGAACGCGCATGTACCAAAGGCAAAATAAATTATTTTATATTATTTTTTGTGTTAATTAGACTATTATATACACGATTAAACACTAATTATTGTTCAAATGATGAATATCATTTTTGGTCTGTCGGCGGTGGAGCATCTTTAAATATATACTATTGTTGTTTGTATTATTTTGCGCATTATTTATATTTATTTTTTGCCCATCCATAATAAAAATGTAATGCTCTCTCTCTCTCTCCCCCTCCCCCCATCTCTCTCTCTAACTTTATATGTATTTAAAGGAATTGTAATTATTTATATGTCATTGTTGTTGGGAGAGGGCTTTAAGGCTTTAATAAGTTGTAATAACTTGTGCCCGATCCTTTTGTAAATTTGTTTGCAATACGTTTAAACTATACTTACAGGGCATTTTACTTTTTTGTCTAATATAAAGACTATATTTTAGGCTATTATTATTTAATAAAAAGCCTAATAGTAAAGGCAGGTTTAGCGTCTGCATTTGATGATGCGTCTTTCTGATATTTCATAAAGTTGTTATTTTATGTAACCGGTCACATACTACAGTCACATATGTGGAGTAGGGACTAGCCTAGTGTGAGCAGAAGTTGGGATGTTGAATGATGGCTACAATAACCCCATCCTTGATACTTCAGGGATGGATATGAGGTCAATGATAGAAATATCATTACCCCTGGAGTATCGAGGATGCGATAACACTATCTTCAAAAAGCGAAGCAAGGATGGGTCCATGATTGCGATCTTCCCTGCGAATTATCACTTCATACCGTTAGTCGCCTAATTTTACCTTATCTAACTGACACGCTAAGAAAATATTTAAGGATTGCGAAATGTGGTGTAATATCTTACCTTTAAAGGCCCACTACCTTTCCGGAACAAAATTTAAATTTTTCTAAAAATCATGAATAGCTTAAGACAATAATGTATCGATGGCTTGAGATGAGGTAATAACATGCAGCTTACACAACATATTCTACGGAATATTTGATAACAGTTGGGTTTCGTTTAGCTGTTTTGCCTTCTGGCGCAGTGATAATCAACTATCGTGCGGTATTTAGGACGACGGCGGGAAACATAAGACGACCCGCGTTATGGAAATTAACATCTTAATTATTTGAATTAAATTGTTCAGAGGGAGGTGATAAGTGTAGTATTAACGGTAAGTTGGTAACCTTTGCGACTTTATAAAATTATCGATTCACATAATGTAGGAAAGGTAGTGGCCCCTTAAGTTTACTGATTATCGATCCTACAGATTGTAAATAAACGTTGAGCACTTGAACTGTAAGCCAACTAGTGTATAATGTTTGCTAATATATAGTTTTAATTTCTGGTAGTTACAATGTTGTAAAATAATAACGAAACAAGAAAAGTATGTGTTGTATGTTTTTGTTTGTTTGTTTGTTTGTGTTTTCATTGTACTTTTGAATTTTCATCAAGCAAGGCGAAAAAACTGCACGAGAAACAATTCATAATATATTGTTGTTATATAGACTACTGATCACACAGTGTCCATGTGTGGAGCCAAAGATTTGGAGGTGGTTAAATATTGTCATGTACATTATGATATTGTTCTCCAGAAATAAATCATTTCGTTACAATTAAGTTACTTTATTTTTTATTAGATTTTTATTTCTATAAGTAGACTATTTGAATTTAAGCATAAATTCATTTGTTTCTTAAACTACACGTCTTACACCTAATTAAAACAAAAAGTATAAAAAAATATAAATTCGCACTTATGAACATCCGGCGCGGGATAGGGTAAGAACGTCGACTCCGGATATGTCAAGTGCGATTTTGTGGAACTCTTCAATCACAACAAAAATGGAGTCGTCATCAAGTGAACAGCCTGGGAAAGCTAACGGAGTAGCAGTTAGTGACGACCAGATTATAAACTCACGAGGACAGAAGCTTTTTTGTAAATATTGGAACAAAGAAAAACAGTCTGAAGATTCTCAAAATCAGGATTATAGGTAGATTTCTGTCAATAACTGCCCCATCTGCCCATGGGGCCAAGCTTTTGCTCTTCGTATGACATAATGGGTTACCGTAACATGAAATATATAGTAAATATGTAAATTGTCCAAGTCCAGGTACTGTAGATCACTACTGTTACACAACATTGACCGTATCTAATTGTATTTAAACAAATAGTACGCGCATGTATAGTACTATACCAGTTGAAGAAAGTATAAACATAAAAGATGTCATTTCAGCGATTCTGCTATATACATTATTAGACAAAGGGAAATAACTTCATTGTCTCTACTTTTGAAACATTAAGCAGCTAGGCTATACAAAATCACCGCCATTGTTTGCTATCACTGGGGCTAAAAATATAGTAGTTCGAATATAAAATAGTTTGCTCAGTTGTCAATGGAGAGAGCACATGCAGACAGCTAGTGCTATAAATTATTATTTAGTCCTACATTTGGGGTTAGTTCTATTTCATATACAAAGTTCCGCATATGTAGATAGTATACATGAACAAACAATTTGATTGATCATAAGATAAATTATATCTTTTTAAGTGATGGAACAATTATTGATTACAATCGATAATCAGTTGATGTCCCTTTACGATTCTGATTATCAATTGATATGAATAATTCACAGAATTGAAAGAGCAATTCATGAGCTTTTCTATAATTTTGAATTCCATTTCAAAAAGACTTAAAACAATTAAAGGATGTACCGGTAATCTAAAGTAGACCTGTATATAAATCCTCATGAGTCAAACAAACAAATTTCTACCGATTAACCAAACAGTCCTTGGACAAAATGATAATTGCATGCTTTAATCTAAAAATTGTCTAGCATATACAGAACATAGACTACCCTCCATGCCTATGACAATAAAACGTATTATTTTGAAAAATTGTTAACATGAATGTGACGTTATGATTCCTTGTGATCACCTTTGCTTGGTGGATATATAAATATTTGACTGCATTCCATAGTTTAATTTTCAAAAGTATTTTTATTTATTGTTAAAAAAAAAATCAGAAATGTTTAATTACCTGTAGATGCATTTGAATTACTTCAATATATATGTGTTTTCCGTTTCTGTAGAGAGCAGGGTTGGAGCAACGCATAAACCAGAAGTACTGAAAATTTTTATCCCTTCATGTGCATGTCATCATGCAAATCAGATCATGTGTTCACAAAGAGATTGAGCAGTGTTTTGATTGCCTTAAATTTTAACAATCAAATAAACCAAATTTCTGTTGAGTTGTTACATTGGACTACTTTCTTACAGGAATGTTTATTTGAGAATGAATGAATTATATTGTCTGTTTGGAAAACAAGGAAATTATATAAAACTGACAAAAACCAAAGAAAGTACTTTGTTTTCTAAGTTATATCTAAAGCATGTACTAATATATAATAATTTATATTTATATATGTACAATTTAGTTTTTGATGAACATTTTTGCATTGTCATCCTTGAATTGGTTTTTAATTTGGCTTCCAGAGGTTTGGTATTTGTAGCGCATGGCTTAGCTGAGCATTGCTTATTTTACAAGGAGGTTGCTGATCTTCTCATCAACAAAGGATTTTATGTGTTTTCTCATGATCATGGTAAGTTAAAACTTGATTACTTGAATCATGTAGATAGAGATTTAGATAGCATACCCTATCTAAGTATTAAAATATCACTGATGTGTAAAACAAAAACCAAAGTATTAATCAAGCTCGAGTCTGACAAATGTTAAGAGTTGTACAATTTATATAAATTTCATCTTCTATATATATAAATATTCTGCATCATGTGCATTATAGAGCTTTGTTTTATTTATACATGAATATAAATATGTATCTTATGACCTGCCTTTTGAATAAGCATGCATTTGACTAAGTTATTTGAACCAGCATGTAAACTAATGTTATATGTACGACACACTAATCTTTGTTTTTTTTTAAGTTTAATTTCAATTTTAATGCTGTTACTGATTGGTACCTAACAGATGATGCTGTACTGGACTTGGTCACTTTTTGTTGACTCTGCATGCACTGCCTTTCATATTTTCAATTTTCAGTTTATAGATATTTCCTATAACTACATGTTGATATTTTGTAGCTGGACATGGGCAGAGTGAAGGACCAAGGTCTCATATTGACACATTTGATCATTATGTACAAGATGTTTTTCAACACATTGATCAAGTGAAAGAAAAATTTCCAGAAAAGACACCAGTTTTTATTGTTGGTCATTCTATGGTAAGCAGTAATTGAGGCTCAGTTGCTAAAACAGTTTTACTGAAACAATCCCAGTTATTTCAGCTAACTTTTACTGTGTAGCACTTGAGGTTTGCACAGTCCTTATTTCACGGTTTTGCAAATAGAACCTATTCAGTTTCATTTCATGGTACTCTAATTCCTCTAATGATTCACACATCATTAAAGTTTTAATGGTGTCAATTTTATTAAAATTTTCTTTGCAATCAATTTGGAATATAATCACTTGAAAGTGCTGCCATTGTCGATAGCGTACACAGTAAGTAAACCACGACAATGGTATGATAATGTAGTAATTATTTTGTGTTTTAAATTTAGTGGACTTTAGTGAAACTGTGAATAAATATAGTGGACATAAAATGTACCTGCTTTACAGTCCATATATATAACTGTTTAAAACCTCTGTATAATGACCAGCTGCTTATCAAGACTACTTTCTTAGAGTCACAAATGGCCATCTACAACACAATTTATCCTGTGTATACAGACCACTCTTCTATTGTCCTTGGTAGGTCTTTATAGACAGGTTTGACTACATGGTTTAGTATGTAATTGACAGAGGCTTTAGAGTCTACATTTGTATATCCACACAAATACAGACTGCTTATAGTTATTGTGTACTTTCAATGTGTATTATGCAAGCGTCTGACAGCCAGACTGCCAGACGGTTATGGATACAGTATTTATCTAAACTAAATCTGTGAAAAAAAAATTACAGAGAATATGGTCAAATGAGTGTAACATTGATTATATTCTCATTTGTTTTACAGGGTGGTGCTATAAGTGTGCTTTCTGCTATGTCACGACCACAGTATTTCACTGGAGTGGTACTGATAGGACCTGCCATCCAGGCTAGTCCAGGGGCCATATCACCAATCAAGGTGGGTATTACCTAGTCCAGGGGCCATATCACCAATCAAGGTGGGTATTACCTAGTTCAGGGGCCATATCACCAATCAAGGTGGGTATTACCTAGTCCAGGGGCCATATCACCAATCAAGGTGGGTATTACCTAGTCCAGGGGCCATATCACCAATCAAGGTGGGTATTACCTAGTCCAGGGGCCATATTACCAATTAAGGTGGGTATTACCTATTCCATGGACCATATCACCAATCAAGGTGGGTATTATCTAGTCCAGGGGCCATATCACCAATTAAGGTGGGTATTACCTAGTCCAGGGGCCATATCACCAATTAAGGTGGGTATTACCTAGTCCAGGGGCCATATTACCAATTAAGGTGGGTATTACCTAGTCCAGGGGCCATATCACCAATCAAGGTGGGTATTACCTAGTCCAGGGGCCATATCATCAATTAAGGTGGGTATTACCTAGTCCAGGGGCCATATCACAAGTGCTAGTACTAGAAATATTCTTTTATCCCCATATTGATTTTGTCATTATTAGGTCACCTGACCAAAGGTCATGGTGACCTATTGTGTCGTGCGACATCCGTTAACATTTCCTTGTGAATATGATAACTTGAGAAAATATGAACCAAGCTTAAACATTGTATGTAGACTAAAATTGGAAAGATCTTGGGCGAATTCGAAAATCAGCTTGATAAGATGTTAATTTACAGAGTTATTGCCCTTTACACTAATAATTATTATTGGACTTTGTAAACACAATAACTTGAATAAATATAAACTGACTGGGTTTAATAAAACTTTGTATGTAGACTAACATTTGAAATATTTCCGACAAGGTTGAAAATCTTCTTGATTGGACCGTAATTTATGGAGTTATTGCCCTTTGCACTTATAATTATTATTATATCTTGTGAACATGATAATTTGAGGAAATATGCACTGAGCTTAATGAAACTTTGTAAGAAGACTAACATTGGAAATATCTCGCACTAGTTTGAAAATCATCTTGATTCAATATTAATTTACAGAGTTATTGCCCTTTGCACTAATACATGTAATTATTATTGGACCTTGTGAACATCATAACTTGAGTAAATATGACCAAGCTTAATGAAACTTTGTATGTAGACTAACATTGGAAAGATCTTGGGTGAGTTTGAAAATCAGCTTGATTTGACAGTAATTTAATAAAGGAGTTATTGCCCTTTTGGCTTTGCAATAATAATTATTGAACTCTATTGAATATGCACTAAGGTTAATGAAAAGTTTTATGTAGACCTGTGGGATCTATTTCTATTTCGTGAACAAAAGACAACAGTTGGCTAGTAAATGACATAACTAATTTGTATCAAATATTAGGTGACCGTTAAAGGGACAATTCAGTGAGGTTAATTCGTTACATAACCACGAAGCAAAATATGACATAAATGTATTGTTCTACATTCCTTATGAAACATATGACAAGAAATAGAAACAAATTCCACAACATTGATAAGTATTTTGATTAATACCATTGAAATTCCAAATCGTTGATCAATACGATAAGCAGGTACAACATGTACGCTGTACCCTTACCCGAGTGAAAGTCACGCACGTTAAACAAATGCAATACATAACCACTGAGGAGTTGATGAAATTATTTTTAGACAAGAACATGCATCTAATAATGTTAACACAACTGTAAGAGCGATTTGAATAGGTTCTAGACAAAAAAAAAAATCTTTACTACACAGGCAAGGGTCAGGGTTCGGCATACAAGGTTATGTGTAATGGCGATTGAACATTTCACATACATTTAACTACATTGGGCTTTTCTGACATATCACAGTTAAACCAACTAATCTAATTTCCATTAGAACTGGTTTGCTTCCGAAATATGTGAAAGCTTTAATTTACTCTTAGACCAAATTGTCCCTTTAAGGCCCATGGGCCTCTTGTATATAATATCAAATAAGATACATCAT
Organism: Argopecten irradians irradians; assembly: GCA_004382745.1. Classification (NCBI taxonomy): domain Eukaryota; kingdom Metazoa; phylum Mollusca; class Bivalvia; order Pectinida; family Pectinidae; genus Argopecten; species Argopecten irradians. Next base: position 13,990 of record SAYR01032664.1, read on the forward strand.
TATAAAACATGTGTCTCTCATATGATTGGGAAACCTGGGGGTTTATCACATACATTTCTAAAATTTTCTATTATAAGATCATGGCAGGCAAGGTGTTGGCCCGAATCTTCCCACAAATGTGTATTGAAAAGCTGAAAACAAAGGATTTGTCGAGAGATCCTGACGCGGTAAGTTGTTCAGTCCTGTAATATATATTTTATGAAGTTATGAACCATCTACACCCATGTAGTATACTCTATATTTTGGTGGACAAGATGTAAAAACAAGTTCACTGTATAGCCTTTTAGCTACTACAAAATTCATAGTTATGGTGCATCATGCTATGAATCTTACAATCCTAGTTCATCGTTCTTCATCACATAACTGGTCAGCTTAGCCATATCAAATGGTCTCATCATTATTATAGACACACTTGTAATAACACCAATGTGACAATGTAACAAATCGTGTTCGTGCAGTCGCCATCTTGAAAACACATTTTGAACTTCTTCTCAAATTCTACTGGTGCGATTTGGCTGAAACTTGTTAGAAATTTTCGGGTAGAACCGAAATCCAAGATGGCCACCACAGCCGCCATCTTGAAAACACATCTTCAGCTTCTTCTTAAGTTTACCAGTTTGATTAAGCTCAAACTTACATGAAATGATCCTGACATAGTCGTGACATGGTGTTGTTATTTTTCGGGTCGAATGGAAATCCAAGATGGCCGTGATACCTGTACATGTGTGATTTGGCTGAAACTTGTCTGAAATGATCCTGACATGGTCAATCTGAATTCCAAGATGGCTACCACAGTCACCATCCTGAAAACTCATTTTGAACTTTTTCTGATGTTCTACTAGTGTGATTTGGCTGAAACTTGAAATTATTCTGACATGGTCTTAAGAAAGTGTTGTTACATCTCTGGTTGATTCGAAATCCAAGATGGCCACCTCGACACCATATCTAATTAATTTCGTATTTGACTATTGCCAAGGAAGTGATATAACTGTTAAGGCTCTTGAGCCTCTTGTTTATAGTGCTATCTCACTGAAGCCTGCTGCCAAAAGACACCAATCACACCATATCACATTATACTAACAATTGGTAAATCTTTTTTTCTCTGAGGGCTAAGGAGGAGCAAAAACTGACACTTTTAAAGACTGTGGTGTGTCCTGGCCAGGGGACAGAACCTAGTGCCTACCTCACAGGGGCGATTGCTCAACTTCAGGCCAAATGTGAGACAGTATAAAATCAGATTAATTAGCTAACTGTATAGGAAGAGTTATACACCATCTGGAGTTGCTGATTCTAGTTTTATAAAGCAAAATAAATATGTTTGGATTTCTTTCTTGTGTCAGGTAAAAGAATATGAAGACGACAAGCTGGTTTTTCATGACGGAATTAAGGCGAAGTAAGTATGAGTATATTGGATTACCTCTCTTAGTTGTGTATCTACTAGTATTTCATCAAACCAATGTACCAAAAGTTATAATTGGTTTGGAATGGTCAAGGTTAAAATGTTCAGGGTTAAAACGAAACATTTGTACTGATAAACTGTGTTAACCTATCTATATTTATAATTTTACAAGTTTATTATTCATGCAGAATTAACCCAAAAAATGTGGATTTTTTCCACACAAAGGTTTTATGTAGCATCATTCAACATGAAACAGTAGGAAAATAATTTATTTTAGTAGCCTTTTCACCAAAATGATAATCATCTTTTTTTAAAACAATCTGATTTAAATACAGTATCTGACAATGTATCCCATTACAGGTCATATTCTGATGAAATTTATGCTGTCTGTTTTTAAGTTTTGTGGAAAAATGGGACTGGGTCGATCATCTGTGACCAAGTAGCTTAATCAATAAAATGCCTGCCTATATTTCTGAGGTACTGGGTTTGAACTCTGGTATTGCTGCTACATTTTCTCCTTTCTTGTTATAAAATTGGGGAGATTGCCAATCCCTGTTCCAAGCATTTTGAGTTCGCTTATCAGGGGATATGCAAACTATGAAGGATATAGGTTTGGTTGGGAGAGGGGGGACTTGGAGAAAGGAGGGAGGAATGTGTGTAGCAGAATGGGAGACAAATGGACTTTAACTATTGGTGACCAGGTAGCCCAATCAGGAGAGCATCCAGTGTTCGGAGGTCCTGGGTTTGAACCCAGGTCCGGCCCTTACCTTTTCTTCTCTCCTGTTACAGCTTAAATGCATTTCTTGGGCAAATTGACTACATTCACAAAATTGATTCGGACAGCTATAACAACTATTTTGTCCCCGTCGGTTTGGAATTAGTACCTTTGTATGTCGATTGGTCGATATGAAAGGTTACCAGGATGTAACCCCTAATGGGATGTTGTCAGATCCTGTATGAAACAGAGTGATAATAAGGATCTGTATTTCAATCAGATTGATATAACAACAACATGTTTTCTGTAAGTTCCATAATTACAGGAAACAATATTTTACTCCTAACTGTTCATTAATGGTTATTTTTTGGATGTTTTGAAGTAATTTTTGATTTAATTTAGATGGGGTCTAGAGTTGCTAAGGTCTTTTGATGTGATGAAGGCGGGGTTTGCCAAAGTAGACTGGCCATTCCTCGTGTTACACGGAGACCATGATAAAATGTGTGCTGTAGAGGGATCACAGACGCTGTATGACGAGGCACAGAGTAAAGACAAACAAATCAAGGTGAGTGTTGTCTGATACAGAATATGGACTTAATGTACACAGACCAATTACCTAGGTTTTAATGATGATGATGTATATTTTAATGACTGAGTGATTCACAATATGAATATTCACATACATATTTACTGAAAAATCGGTGACATCCACATATTGGTGTTAAATACATTAAAATAGGACCTAAAATATTTATAAGTTTTCTAAGCTATCAATATGTGTATGTACCGTTTACATGTACATACGTCGATGTTCTTGCTTTTATTGATATTTTAACACTATAATCTAATGATTACAAATATCCTATTCCAGATCTACAAAGGTTTCTACCACCAGATACATAAGGAGCCGAGAGACGACCGAGACACTGTTCTCAAGGATATTGTGGAGTGGCTCGATCAGAGGGCCTAAGATGGCTACTTTAGCTGCATAATGTTACTAAGATTGTCTTGGTTGTGAAGAGTATTAGAAACAGAAAAATATGTTTTGCCTACTCTCACACATTTTGCATATTTATATTTTCTTTAAAGAAGGGGCCAGTAACAGTGAAGTCCTGTTTTTATGATAAACAACAGGTACCATATTTTGGAGTTTATGGAACTAAATTATTTTGGTGTTTTTGACCGCTAGATCTGATTTATGTTAGTTTTAACTCTTGTACATTTTTTCGCATTTAGTTTAGATTTTTTTATTGTGTCATTTCTCATTTGTTTTATTTTAAAATAGAATTTTTAAAAGGAAATACCAAGTTGTTTTTATCGAAATTATCTCTGATCACACCTTGATATTCAATGGCCATCGATCATAGATGAAAGTTGTGAACAATGTTTAACTATGAACCAATGATATCACATTGTACTTGTATCTTCTGGTAGTTCCAAATTAAAAAGGATAATGAATTTCATTAAAACTTTATATTCCTGTAAGTGACTGAATGCCATTTGATTTTGAACGTTTGTTTGGACAATCTGGATGTTTTGTGTTAAATGCTTTTAATATTAAAAATTAAACGTTTAAAGTTATCAAAATTTTTCCCCGCATGTGCTGCCCTCTGTATCTTGTTAATATTGTTGTTGATAGTTAAAACAACTATATGAAGACAAAAAGTACTTTTAATTAAAATATAATTCTAGTTTTATTATGAAATTTAAAATGACTTTTCTACATTATATAATACAGCTGTATATGTATTTGGAAATAGCTTGTAGTAGAGCATGTGTAAAGATATGTACAAAACATGATTATTTTATTGGGTTTAATGCACTAGCACTGGGTTCGATATACTTTATAGTGGTACACTTTAGCTTAGACATTTTAAATGGTGACTTTGTGGTTACAAAATGAGTGAGGTAAATGTTTTCGATTTTTATGGTTAAAAATTGATATTGAAGGCATCTTGTGATATTTTCTGATACTATGGCAATATTTTATATCTATTAATTATACTCTTATTTTAACCTTTCATCATGGATATACAGAAATAAATCATGATTAGACTATGAATTTTCATATGAAGTTAAACTTAGATTTAACAGTTTTAAAATGCTTGTTACTGGTGTAAAGATGATCCAGTTTATTTGTAAATTATGATACTATTGTAGATAACAGTCGCCATTATTGCTCAAGATAGTGTAGATGATAAGATAATGGAATTTTTAGGTCACCTGAGACGAAGTCTCAAGTGACCTATTCTAATCGCCTTTTGTCCGTCGTCGTGCGTCGTATGTCCGTAAACAATTTACATTTTCGACTTCTTCTCCAAAACTGCTGAAGCAATTTCAATGAAATTTTGCACAAACCTTCTAAGGCATAAGGCCAATCAAAATTGTGAATTATATGGTCCCCACCCCCCAGGGAGCTATGGGAGGGGCCAAAAGGGGTAAAATTTAAAATTTCAAAAATCTTCTTCTCCACTCACAGATGTGATGGAATTAAATACTCTTCATAGATAGAAAGGTCATAAGGTCCTTTACAAAAATTGTGAATTATATGACCCTGGGGTCTCATGTTTCCCCCTGGGGAGGGGGTCAAGTTTACTTTAGTTTATATAGGAAAAACACATTTATGAACATTATTTGCCTATTTTTCATAGGAAATTAGTCAAACTGGGTTAGAATTATTAGCCTGAAATAGCATTTTAACATCATATCCATACTGGTCATGGCTGACCCCCAGGGGCCAGAGGGGCGGAGCCAAAAGGGGTCAAAATGGTAATTTCAAAAATCTTCTTTTTGAATTCACAGATTTGATGGAACCAGATACTCTTGATAGATTGGAAGGTCTTAAGGCCCTTTACAAAAATTTGTGAATTTCATGGCCCTGGGATCTCAGATTTTCCCCTAGGGAGGGGGTCAAATTTACTATAGTTTATATAGGAAAACACATTTAGGAACATTATTTGCTTAGTTTTCATAGGATATTAGTCAATCTGGGTTAGAATTATTAGCCTGAGATAGCATTTAACATCATATCCATATTGGTCCTGGCCGACCCCCAGGGGCGAGAGGGGTGGGGCCAAAAGGGGTCAAAATGGATAACATTTCAAAATCTTTCTCCTGAATTCACAGATTTGATGGAACCAAATAATCTTCATAGATTAAAAATTTATAAAATCACTGACTGACTTCAAGGGCCTGATGGGCCAATATATATTTATAGTGTTTATATGCATGTCTTTGTTTCATTCTGTGTCTGAACTCAGGTGACCGCTAAGGCCCATGGGCCTCTTGTTATATTCTTAATTTTACAGAGTTATCTGTCCTTGCAGGTATCAATTGTGACATCATCATTTTGCGAACAACCCTGAAAAATGTACCAATTGATACCTACCCACTAGAGCAGATAGCTCTGAAATATACAAATGCAGATTAATGGTAGTTTGTTTACTACATCAAATGAAGTCACTAAACCAGAATTGTCAGTCACAAAGAGTCAGAAAATATCGTCCATTACAGTGTATGTACAAGTATTGTCCTCCATGATCAGCCATTTTTTGTAAACTACATAGTGTGTAACTACATATACTGGCCATAGAAAATTTATCATTTTATGTGAGCTCAATCTATTTATTAAATTTAAACTAAAAGGAACAAGTTACAACAATGTAATTTTAGATGAAGACATGGTTTTAGGTGAAATATGATATTTAATACGCATTCAATGCATCTTATTTACTTGTACCTCGTAGTCACGGCTTCCTCATATTGATATTGAGTGTTGAAGCACATATGTTTAAAACAAATGTGCTTCAAAACTAGAAAGGATTTGTACAACAACAAATTGTTTTTGTACAAATCCTTTCTTTTAAGCATTTATTCATTATACCGGTATGTATTCCTTATATTTTGTTTTTATTTTGTTATTTGATAATACATTTTTAGCTTGTATTCAAACAGAAGTGTTGTCTGTAGTACTTTAAAGCTAGTATTCAAACAGAAGTGTTGTCTAAAAATTGATAGGAGATTACAATAAGGTTGACTAAAACTGTAGCTAGTGTACTGAGGTCCTTGGTTTGAGCTCAGGTCTGACCGCAGCATTTTGTCCTCCTAAAACCAGCTATATTTGCATCCGTCCGTCCGTCTGTCCTTCCGTCCGTTAACATTTCTTGTTACCGCTATTTCTCAGAAAGTAATAAAGCAATCTCTCTCAAATTTCATATGTAGGTTCCCCTAGGGCCCAAGTTGTGCAATTGCATTTTGGGACCGATCGGTCAACAAGATGGCAGACAGGTAGCCATCTTGGATTTTGATAGTCAAAGTTTGTTACCGCTATTTCTCAGAAAGTACAGAATGGATCTCTTTCAAATTTTATATGTAGGTTCCCCTAGGGCCCTAGTTGTGCATATTGCATTTTGGGACGGATCGGTGAACAAGATGGCTGCAAGGCAGCCATCTTGGATTTTGATAGTTAAAGTTTGTTACCGCTATTTCTCAGAAAGTACTGAAGCGATCTCTTTCAAATTTCATTTGTAGGTTGCCCTAGGGCCTTAGTTGCGCATAATGTATTTTGGGACGGATCGGTCAACAAGATTGCCGCCAGGCCGCCATCTTGGATCTTGATAGTTAAAGTTTGTTACGGCTATTTCCCAGAAATAACTGAAGGGGTCTCTCTCAAATTTCATATGAAGGTTCCCCTAGGGCCCTAGTTGTGTATATTGCATTTTGGGACCGATTGGTCAACAAGATGGCCGCCAGGCAGCCATCTTGGATTTTGATAGTTAAAGTTTGTTACTGCTATTTCTCAGAAAGTACTGAAGCGATCTCTCTAAAATTTTATATGTATGTTCCCCTAGGACCTTAGTTGTGCATATTGCATTTTGGGACGGATCGGTCAACAAGATGGCCGACAGGTAGCCATCTTGGATTTTGATAGTTGAAGTTAGTTACTGCTATTTCAAAAAAGTAATGAAGTGATCTGTTTCATATTTCATATATGTTGTATGTTTGAAAAAGTTTGAAAAGCAGAGAAAAGATCCCACTTTCCATTGTCAGACGTAAATCATACTTTGGTGGGCGCCAAGATCCCTCTGTGATCACTTGTTTTATTTTGTTGGGTAAATTTCACTGAAATTTAATCTTGGAAAAGTACATCATTATATATACCTTTTAGTAAGGAAATAAATTTTGTTTTATCGGATGTAGATATTTAACCTTTGATATTAATTCACTATTATTACATTTCATTGAATGATTGAGTCTTTCTCCTCATGAAACTTCTGATTCTGTATAGTATTGTATTTTTTTTTCTTTGCTTTGGTTAAAAAAATAAAACTATAACATGTTCTTTGTTTTGTTCTAGGGAAATAGTCTTAAATGTTGGTTGTGATATTTGTTTGGTAGTTTGTTTGCATGGACCTAATGTATACACTGTACACATATTATTATATCACCTTGTATAATCTATTTATTTTATTTCACTATAATTGATAAAGATCTGATATCACTGGGTTTCTATCTAGTTAATATTTTTAGCCCACCATCATCAGATGGTGGGCTATAGATGGTAGGCTATTCAAATAGCCCTGCGTCCGTGGTCCGTCATCCACCGTCCGTCGTCCGTCCTTCCGTCCGTAAACAATGTTTGTTATCACTATTTCTTAAAAACTGCTGCAGGGATTTTGTTCAAACTTCACATGGAGGGTCCCCTTGGTCCATATTTGTGCCATACAGATTTTGAGGCTGATCGGAAAAACAAGATGGCCGCCAGGCAGCCATCTTTGATTTTGGCAGTTGAAGTTTGTTATCAATATTTCTTGAGAACTACAGAAGAGATTTTGTTCAAACTTCACATGGAGGTTACCCTTGGTCCCTAGTTGTGCCATACAGATTTTGAGGCTGATCGGAAAAACAAGATGGCCGCCAGGCAGCCATCTTTGATTTTGGCAGATGAAGTTTGTTATCGATATTTCTTGAGAACTACTCAAGGGATTTTGTTCAGACTTCACATGGAGGTTACCCTTGGTCCCTAGTTGTGCCATACAGATTTTTAGGCTGATCGGAAAAACAAGATGGCCGCCAGGCAGCCATCTTTGATTTTGGTAGTTGAAGTTTGTTATCGATATTTCTTGAGAACTACTGAAGGGATTTTGTTCAAACTTCACATAGAGGTTACCCTTGGTCCCTAGTTATGCCATACAGATTTTGAGGCTGATCTGAAAAACAAGATGGCCGCCAGGCAGCCTTCTTTGATTTTGGTAGTTGAAGTTTGTTATCGATATTTCTTGAGAACTACTGAAGGGATTTTGTTCAAACTTCACATGGAGGGTACCCTTGCTTCTTAGTTGTGCCATACAGATTTTGAGTCTGATAGGAAAAACAAGATGGCCGCCAGGTGGCCATCTTGGATTTTGATAGTTAAGGTTTGATATCCCCATTTCTCAAAAAGTGCTGAAATTCTCAAATTTAATATTTAGGTTCTCCTAGGGACCTAGTTGTGCATATTGCATTTTGGGACCGATCGGTTAACAAGATAGCCGCCAGGCAGCCATCTTGGATTTTGTTATTCAAAGTTTGTTATCGCTATTTCTCAGAGAGTACTAAAGGGATCTGTCTCAAAATTCATATGTAGGTTCCCCTAGGGCCCTAGTTGTGCATATTGTGATTTGGGACCGATCGGTCAACAAAATTGCTGCCAGGCAGCCATCTTGGATTTTTACATTCAAAGTTTGTTATCGCTATTTCTCAGAAAGTATTGAATGGATCTTTCTCAAATTTCACATGTAAGTTCCCCTAGGGCCCTAGTTGTGCATATTGTGATTTGGGACAGATTGATCAACAAGATGGCCGCCAAGGAGTCATCTTGGATTTTGATAGTTGAAGTTTGTTACCGCTATTTCTCAAAAGGTACTGAAGCAATCTGTCTCAAATTTTATATGTAGTATGTTTGAAAAAGTTTAAAAAGTAGAGAAAAGATCCATCTTTCCTTTGTCAGATATAGATCATTCTTTGGTGGGTGCCAAGATCCCTCTGAGATCTCTTGTTCTGTCTGATTTATATTTATAATATATCTGATTTTACAAAACCTTAAGAGCGTAAACCTGATTGTGGTCATTATAATCAGAATCGTCTCCTGGATGATGAATTAATTATGTGTTTGTTCAACTGATCTGCATTAATGTAAAACTATCTATTATATCTAACCTAATGTATCATCTAAAATATTGTCATTCTTTATAGTCGCTTATTTCTGTGGGATGATATCTTCATGATTTTGAGGATTTGTTAAAAATCTCCTCAAAATACCGAGAATTGGTTTTTGGTAAATTATTTTTATCCTCCTAGTCAGATCGCAAAAAATTTGAAACCGCTCAATAGTTAAAATGACAAAAATTTGATCCGTTTAAATTACTTGGAGATATTCAGATAGTTGAAATTTATAAAAATATACAATTGTGTTCAGTATGATCCAACAGTGGAAGCCATAATAAAAAAATACATGTCGTTATAGAGTTATAATATGTCATTAAATTTGTGTGTATTTTGATAATCTGTATAATTGTTTTACCATCATTAAATATTTTATATTTTTTATCTACATATGATTCAACTTATATTAAATTTGCTTGCCAGTTCCTTGTATATGAATTTTAATAAAATTTTGAGTCAATCAAGTCTTTGCTTATTGAGTGAAATTAAAGGGACAATTCAGTGAGGTTAATTCGTTACATAACCACGAAGCAAAATATGACATAAATGTATTGTTCTACATTCCTTTTAAAACATATGACAAGAAATATTGACAAATTCCACAACATTGTTAAGTATTTTGATTAATACCATTGAAATTACAAATTGTTGATCAATACGATTAAGTAGGTACAACATGAACGCTGTACCCATACCCGAGTGAAAGTCACGCACTTTAAACAAATGCAATACATAACCACTGAGGAGTTGATGAAATTATTTTTAGACAAGAACATGCATCTAATAATGTTAACACAACTGTAAGAGCGATTTGAGTAGTTCTAGACGAAAAAAAATCTTTATTACACAGGCAAGGGTCTGGGTTCGGCATACAAGGTTATGTGTAATGGCGATTGAACATTTCACATACATTTAACTACATTGGGCTTTTCTGGCATATCACAGTAAAACCAACTAATCTAATTTCCATTTAAGAAATGGTTCGTTTCCGAAATATGTGCAAGTTTTAATCTACTCTTAGACCAAATTGTCCCTTTGAAATGTATGTGCAAAGCATAAACTTCAAGGGATGAAAAAGGGTTTTATTAGTTTAATGTCCTATTTTACAGTCAGGGTCATGAAAAAACATGTTGACTCCATTACTTTTATTTTATCTCCGATTTGGCAGCTGTGGACACTTAAAGTTTGGGAAATTAAAGTTTGGATTATCTATACCTGCATGTTCACAGAATTATATTGAGGAATTAGGATAGAGATAAAGGAAATACAGCTGGATATGATGTATAGATGCTATATATTACAGATACCAGGTACACATATCTGGTGTTGTTGATGAATTAGGATAGAGATAAAGGAAATACAGTTGGATATGATGTATAGATGCTATATATTACAGATACCAGGTACACATACATGTATCTGGTGTTGTTGGATATGATGGAGATGCTATATATTACAGATACCCAGTACACATATCTGGTGTTGTTGATGAATTTGGATAGAGATAAAGGAAATACAGCTGGATATGATGTATAGATGCTATATATTACAGATACTAGGTACACATATCTGGTGTTGTTGATGAATTAGGATAGAGATAAAGGAAATAAAGCTGGATATGATGTATAGATGCTATATATTACAGATACCCAGTACACATATCTGGTGTTGTTGATGAATTAGGATAGAGATAAAGGAAATACAGCTGGATATGATGTAGATGCTATATATTACAGATACCAGGTACACATATCTGGTGTTGTTGATGAATTAGGATAGAGATAAAAGAAATACAGCTGGATATGATGTATAGATGCTATATATTACAGATACCCAGTACACATATCTGGTGTTGTTGATGAATTAGGATAGAGATAAAGGAAATACAGCTGGATATGATGAAGATGCTATATATTACAGATACCCAGTACATATATCTGTTGTTGTTGGATATGATGCAGATGCTATATATTACAGATACCAGGTACACATATCTGGTGTTGTTGATGAATTTGGATAGAGATAAAAGAAATACAGCTGAATATGATGTAGATGCTATATATTACAGATACCCAGTACACATATCTGGTGTTGTTGATGAATTTGGATAGAGATAAAGGAAATACAGCTGGATATGATGTATAGATTCTATATATTACAGATACCAGGTACACATATCTGGTGTTGTTGATGAATTTGGATAGAGATAAAGGAAATACAGCTGGATATGATGTATAGATGCTATATATTACAGATACCAAGTACACATATCTGGTGTTGTTGATGAATTTGGATAGAGATAAAAGAAATACAGCTGAATATGATGTAGATGCTATATATTACAGATACCCAGTACACATATCTGGTGTTGTTGATGAATTAGGATAGAGATAAAAGATATACAGGTGGATATCATGGAGATGCTATATATTACAGATACCAGGTACACATATCTGGTGTTGTTGGATATGATGTAGATGCTATATATTACAGATACTAGGTACACATATCTGGTGTTGTTGATGAATTTGGATAGAGATAAAAGATATACAGGTGGATATCATGGAGATGCTATATATTGCAGATACCAGGTACACATATCTGGTGTTGTTGATGAATTTGGATAGAGATAAAGGAAATACAGCTGGATATGATGTCTAGATGCTAAATATTACAGATACACAGTACACATATCTGGTGTTGTTGATGAATTTGGATAGAGATAAAGGAAATACAGCTGGATATGATGTCTAGATGCTATATATTAAAGATACCAGGTACACATATCTGGTGTTGTTGATGAATTAGGATAGAGATAAAGGAAATACAGCTGGATATGATGTATAGATGCTAAATATTACAGATACACAGTACACATATCTGGTGTTGTTGATGAATTAGGATAGAGATAAAGGAAATACAGCTGGATATGATGTCTAGATGCTATATATTACAGATACCCAGTACACATATCTGTTGTTGTTGATGCACCACCATATGATATGATGTCTAGATGCTATATATTAAAGATACCCGGTGTTCTATAAAATTTGGATCCCCATAGGATACTTACCCGGATGAATATTTTATGCATAAAATATTCATCCGGGTAAGTATATTCTAATCTATGGGGATCAAAATTTTATAGGACACCAGTATACATATCTGTGTTGTTGCAACAGACAAGTCCCATTTTAATTTAATTACAATAACTTAAATATTGTATTTTTCCAGAGAGGATTTATAATTAAATTTAGGAAAACATTTTCCTGGAAGATTTGTCATTTGACAGTTAGGTTAGGCTTTACTGTATTTATTCATTTTTTCTCATTAGCAACAACAGATTATTTATTATTTCTGTATAAATTTCTCTTCAGACATTTATTTATAAATTAACAAAAGTCTTGAAAAATATCCATTATGGCAAAATCGTTTGTACACATTTCATTCACAATATCAGAGACATATGCATGGTCTGTCATTAGGCCCTAGTTGTCTCTCTACACTATTACCTCCCTTGAAACGCCGTAGGTGGCGTTATTCAAGATGGCGGTGTTTGCTGTAGTCGTACATTGATCGATATAGGATAAGACTTTTGTTACTGTAAATACACCATTTAAACACCAAGATGGCTGAGAAGCACTCCAATGAACAGGACGTTCTGCAGATTTTTAAATCTAAGGTAACAAATTTCATGGCCATGTTCATATCCCATTCCCATCAATAACCCATGTATTCATCCAATGTGATTGGATGTAGGCCTATAGCTACTGTATTGCAGAACATGTCTTCTTCATGTAATCGCCACCCGTCAATATATTAATAGTGACGATTAAAGGCGATTCGGCACAGTGGCGTGGGAAGGAGGTTATATACAGTGCATTTTTTCTCTGGTGCTGGAATTGATAAAAGTAGATAGGTTAAAGATGCTCCACCGCTGACAATGGTATTTTTTCGTATCAAAAACAGAAGCATACGATTTAGTATTTTTCTTCAGTTGCAAAAGTTACTTACTTTCATACATGCCATATTTTTCTAGGGGTGGTGAGGGAGATTGATAACCATTTTGAGGGATTTTGGTCTGAAAAGAGGGAGGTATACGCGTGACATATATGAATAAATTAAATATCTGCTTTTTTATGATGAAATTCTGCATTCATATTGAATTTTACTGAAATAAAGGAATGTGTGGTTTTGCAAAAGTAGTCACATCCCTATATACACCCAGTTCTGGAGCAGTTTTATTGTTCGAAATATTAGACTGGGCTTTTTAATAATCTTTCACAATAACGGATAATTAACTTAGATAAAGTTCTTACATTCACAAGCACAAAATTAAAAAAAAAACAGAATTGTTACTGGCTGGCGACATATTATCGTGAAAAAATAGCGATTTTTCTCGATTTTTTTTCTAAACGTTGTATTTAAATTTAGATTTTTAGAGTTGTAAATAAGCTTTGGTCCACAACACTTTAAATAAATAAGCTTTAAGTGAATTTATATGATATTTTACAATAAACACAGCCCAAAGTCGGTCAAATAGGTTTTCGTGTCATTTTACTGAACATATTATCGTGATTTTTTTTCAAAAAATTATTAAAAATAGTTACGTGTGATGGAATAAATTAAATTTGGTATAAACATAAAGATAAACATTTGAACTATTTTCAAAAATTAATTGATGTAAAAACTGCGTTGCAAAAGAGAGAAAACGTGTATTGTTTATGATGTAAAATAGTTAGATTACGCTGACAGGGGAAATGAAGAGGTCGCCATTTACCGATCTATTTCTGGCAAAATGACAAATATTTCTCACATGCCTGTATAAATTATCAGTATTCTGAATAAATATTAAAGATATTTGAATGATTTCTGGTGGTGATTAATTCTGTAAACAATAAAATAACAAATCAAATCGGCATTGTTTTCTACCTTGTATTTTGTCGTCTGGTCAAAAGCGCTTGAGTGACCCCGATCAGCGTTCTTTTCTAAGATTGAATTACCTCCCTTACAACTTTCTGTTTTTTGAACGCTGTTGTCTGTCATCAGAGGAAGCAGACGATATATAAATCGGGACTATTATCTTAGAATAAAGCCGATATCATGCATTCCCCCTGGCTAATGTTGTACTTGTGAGGTAAGATTTACTGAAATTTGGTATTTTTATGTTAAAAATCAAATTTTCTTCTAAATTTGAAAATATTGTTGGTAATTTTGGTAGGTGTCATCTTTCTAAACACAAAACCGTTTAAAAATCGCATTCAGTGTAACCCGCCGATCAAAATCACGATAATATGTTCTTCACGATAATATGTCGCCAACCAGTACAGTAGTATTCAAAATGTAATTTAATCTGAGAGAGAAAAAAAAGTAAATTTCTTTTTAATTTTATTCATTTAAATTCAGTAACTACTGATAATTTTTTATAATTAATATATATTTTTTTTAAAATAAATTCACACAGAAATTCTAAAAAAATAATACTTTTTCCATTTTTAAAAACGTGCTTATTAGGAAATCCGGAAATTCTATAAAATCCGGATCATCTATTACAATTACCCAAAATGGCGGCCATTACGATTGCAAAGTTTGTGACATCCATCAAATACAGATAGGCCTATTTAACATTAAAAACGTGAGTAAATCATTCACAGTTGTAAGCAGTATTTGTTTTGTTGTAATGCTCACTAGCTGTAGTCATAAAATTTATTGAAAGGCCAGCTGATTGTTTTCTAGGCAGCCGATCGGCTGCTTGACTTCAGTTTACGTAATACACAGACGTGAGTGAAAGTGACACCACAAGCCAAGGTGGAAATAGCCCAAGGCTGCTAATTAGGGCCACTTGGGTGTTGGTCAGGGGGTCAGGGAGTGGTTACTCTCGTGCTAAAATTAACCTAGCATGTACACAAATGTGGCAACGAAAATAAAACGGAGTTAGTTTCGTATTTTCGACGTAAACAATCGGACCTTTGAGCTCCGAGTAAAAGATCGGTTTCTAGTTGAATCGAGAATTACCGAGACACAGGAATGTTTAAGAAAACATTCCCATAACACAGGCTAGATTTCCAACAACTTGCTTCGGCAGTACATGTATTAAAATTGGAACGATACAGAGAAGATTAGCATGGCCCCTGCGCAAGGATGAAACGCAAATTCGTGAAGCGTTCCATATTTTTTCGGGCCGGTCGGGCTGGAGTACGAAGCGGGGTTGGGACGGGCACGGGCTGCGCGAGGCCTCACGGTCGAGCTCGGACCGCTGTCTTAACCATCCCGTGGACTGCCTCAGCTGTGCTGCGGCTTTCGGGTCGTTGGCTTCGTCCGGCAACTAACAGCCAACTTAGAACTGGTACGGACCAGGGGAATCCGACTGTCTAATTAAAACAAAGCATTGCGATAGGAAACTTCCGGTTTGATGGCCTGTCGATGAGGTGGTGAGTGCACCGTGCTCCAATATTTCCTTGTTTTGCTACCTTAAAACTATATTTGTGCGCCTGGATTTTGGGTCGACACGCTTTATGACATTACCGTATTGACTATAATATTGAAAACCTATCACTGTGGGCTACCAGTTTTGTGTTTTATGTGAGTCGTAATTTGACTATATATATTCACCCTTGTATACGTGTAAAAAATTACATAACATGGCTAGTACAGGTAAAAGTGTACTTAGTGACCGGGCCAACTCACCTATGGACATTGGAGGTGAGGCTCCCAACGGGAGTGGTGGTAAGCCTGTCCCGAATATTACGGGCAACACGGCCGATGTTGCGGGAGAATATGCATGCAAGGGTTTTGAGGATATCGGAAGATGTTTTACAAGACTCCATTTGGAACTTACTGGAATTCGAGACGACGTTAATAGCCTAAAGGAAAAGGTCTCAAACCTTGACCAGTTTGCAGAGCACACAAACGATGCTATTAGGATTATCCATGAATCCACAATCCCTAACATTGAGGATAAGATCGCTGCTGCAGACAACGAGAGAATCAAGTTGGATATGTGGGGCCGCAAATGGAATTTAGTAATTAGGGGAGTGAAGGGTGAATTACGAGAACCCCCAAGAGCCACAGAGAAAGTAGTGAGGGATTTCCTGGCAGGTCAACTGAAAATGGGTGACTCCTTCTGTAAGAATGTTTTACTCACAGCTGTCCATCGCCTCCCGGGAGGTTCAGAAAATAGTCGTAACATTATCATCAGACTCAGTAGTTTACTCGATCGTGACGATATCATGAACGCGGCTTATAAACTTCACAGGGGCTCGGGTTTTAGTGTAGTACCTGACCTCCCTAATAGTGTAAGCAAACGCCGTGCCTCGTTACTGGAGAAGCGATGGAGGATGTCTCCTCAAGAGAAGAGCAAATACAGATTAGTCTACTTGAAAGACTTTCCATTTGTTGACTTGGTAGAGAAAAGGCGTTAAATCTGACCATATAAGCGTTGTCTCCAAACGCAGTTTATAATTATAGACCTGAACTGCCTCTTATCACTAGTAGTGTTTTGCTTTTTTCCCTTCTTTTTTTTCCCCTTTAATTTTTATTTCTTTTAGTGCAAACAGGAGACTGAGCAAACTTATATAGAAACTAGGGAAATATATGTTTTTTGTTTTTGTTTTTGTTTTTGTTTTCTTTATCTTCTTTAAAATACGTACTGCATGTAATTACATGTACATGTTGTTCCCCCTTAAGATATGATAGTATAAATAAAAGCGTGTTGTCACACATATGAAAAGGTATGAAATTAGAATCATATCTATATATAGAGGGTCTCTCTTATATGTATCTTGCGGATGATTGGTATAACAAGATCTACAAAATGTCTCGCTACGGTCTTACATTTTAACAAAAAATATGTGAATATACATTATGTTTAATATGTACATATATGTGACTTTCAATTATATTTTTCTTGTAACATGTTAAAATGCAAAGAGAAAACGGTTTTCTCACAATCATTCAATTCTTTAGACATTTATGTAATAATTATATACTGTAATAAAAAGCGCGGGAAATGTTACATTCCTGTCGCTTTTTGTTTATCCCGATATCGTCAGTGGTACATTAGTGCGACCTCGTCGCTTCACTTCGGACTATTGTGAGTTTTTTTATGAAAATAAGAAAGGTACTAATCTGAGCGTAAAGTTCCTTCTGAATGTATTACATTTCCCCCTCCCTTTAATATCATATAGTTTTTCATATATACTGCACCAATACACAAAGTCCGCATAGCGTAAAATATACTGGTAGATCAGTTGGTTTTTTGTATCCGTAAAATTAAGTCCTATTCGTAAATTAGTCTCGCCCTATGTTGTGGGACAACTTCCGGTTTTCTTAGATCTCGGCAGACGACGATTCCCATGATAAGGCTAGGCAAGGACGTATATGATCACTTATAAATCCTTGGGCTAGGCCATCGATAGTAAAGTAAGTGTTTGACTTTGGATAACTGTCTGTTCTGTTTTACAACTTCTTTTAGAATGTACTTAAACAATCAAGATAACTGTTCAATTGTTTTTAAGTTACAATAGAGTGTACCACACTCAGTCAATGTGATATTGCCCGATTGAAATTATTGTTTTCATGTCCTGTTCTGTAGATACTGCACATGCATATATAGTACGGGTATACTTTAGGGTTTGTCTCAAACTGTCTTGTCGTGGCGTAGTAATATTTTTTGTTCATTTCCTGACTGGGGTACAAAGTAGGGCTTAAAAATAGAAAAACAATAACTTTATCAATCACTTGGTTTTGTTTTTGTTTGTTTGTTTTGTGTTTTTTTTGTTTGTTTTGGGATGTTTTTTTTACTTCTTTTTTTTATACATATACTGGATATCTAAAATGCACATGTACAAATATTATTGCATATTTATGATAAGCGTTTTCCCTTTGCATATTATTTTCCCTCAAAGTTTTTATTTTTTTTATTGACTTTTTTTTTGTATGGAGCAAGGTGATGAAACCGGTTTTATGTTTAGTGAAAAGGAGACAGAAAATTGTCTTTTTTGTCTCATTATATATACTAAAGCAATATTGTATTTTCTTTATTGGGTGGGAAATGGGTTGTTTTTTATATGTCAACTTAGTCATATTCTATGTTTCTGTCATGCCAATGAAAGATTGTTGTACATAATGTCTACATCAAACTGTAGGAGCTTTGAAATACACACTGAATTAATGTATATTTTTGAAAACAATATTTATTACCTATTGTTAATGATTTGCAGGTGAGGGTTTGAAAATATGTAGTGTAAATTGTAGGGGTTTATCTTCAGATCCAGTAAAAAGACGTGACATTTTCGAAAAGTATAAAAATACTTACGATATCATTTTTTTAATTGATACTCATTCAAAAACAGAAATAGAGAAAAAATGGAAATCTGAATGGGGTTATGAAGCTTGGTTCAACTCATACACATCAATGAGCCGCGGTGTTGCTATACTTTTTAATAATACATTTAGTTATAAACTTTTATCAATAACAAAAGATAGGACAGGTAATACTATTATGTTAGATATAAACATCACCTCAAGTAATAAAAATTTGACACTAGTGGCAGTCTATGGCCCCAACGAAACAGATAGTGAATTCTATACTTTTCTATTAGAGCAACTTCTTCTTCGTGAAAATACATCTGTAATTTTAGGAGGGGACTGGAATGTACCACAGAATTATACAACTGACACAAAAAATTATGTAAATAGGAATAATGAAAAAAACCAAAAGGAAATTGTATCAATGATTGAAAAATTTGATTTAGTAGATATATGGAGGGAGCATAATCATGATAAAAAATTATTTACATGGCACGGTCCCCACAGAAAACAAGCTAGGCTTGATTATTTTTTAATTACATCAGATTTAATTCCTTTTGTATGTAAAGCTGATATTGGTACAAGTTATAGATCTGATCACTCGCCAATTTCTTTAATCATAAAATTCATTGACCAGCCTAAAGGAAAAGGAACATGGAAGTTCAATAACAGTTTACTAAATGATATTGAATATGTAAATCTTGTCAAAAATTGTATTAGGGATACTGTCGAACAATATGCTATTAATCTTGAAGAAGAAAACATTAACAATGTATCTTTATCGATAAGTGATCAACTATTTTGGGAAACTTTAAAATTAATGATTAGAGGAAAAACTATTGCATACTCAACATTCAAAAAGCGTGAAAGGGAAAAATTAGAAAATGAACTAGAGTTAAAATTAGGGAAATTACAACAAGGGGAAAATAGGAACCTAAATGAAATTGAAGAAGTAGAAAATGAGTTGAAATTGATAAGAGAAAACAAAATTAAGGGCATTATACTGAGAGCAAAATCAAGATGGAAAATTGAAGGTGAGAGAAGTTCCAGTTTTTTTTGCAATTTAGAAAAAAGGCATTATCAAGAAAAGTTAATCCCGAAGCTAATTATAGAAACAGGTGAGGAAATTACAAACATACCAGATATTTTAGAAGAGCAAAAAAATTTTTATCAATCACTATATTCCAGTTCATATGTCAGTGATAATACTGTTAATGAAACATTTTTTGATGATGAAAATCCTTTCATAAATAAATTAACCAATGAACAAAGTAGTAAATTAGAGGGGAAAATAAATTACCAGGAATGTCTGAAATCACTAAAAAATATGAATAACAATAAGTCACCTGGAATAGATGGATTTACTGTTGAATTTTACAAATTCTTTTGGGCTGATATCAACAGTTTTTTAATTAATTCTCTTAATCAAGCTTATGATGAGGGAGTACTTTCTATATCACAACGCCAAGGTCTGATTACATGTATTCCAAAAGAAGGTAAATCTAAATTATATGTAAAAAATTGGAGGCCTATAACTTTATTGAATGTAGATTATAAAATAGCTTCCTCAGTTATTTCGAATAGAATTAAAACAGTTTTAGACAGTATCATAAGTGAAACACAAAAGGGCTTTCTCAAAGATAGGTATATTGGCGAATGTACACGACTAATATATGATATAATAGAAAATACAGAGAAGGACAATATTCCAGGTTTATTGTTACTAATTGATTTTGAGAAGGCCTTTGATTCTTTAGAGTTTAATTTTATTTTTAAAACACTTAACTTTTATGGGTTTGGTCCATCTTTTATAAAATGGATAAAAACTTTTTATAATAATAATTCATGTTGTGTATTGAATAATGGGCATTGTTCCAATTTTTTTAATGTTTGCCGTGGAGTTAGACAAGGTGACCCTATTAGTCCATATATTTTCATCATATGTGTTGAAATTTTAAGTTCAGCAATTAAAATGAATCCGAACATAAATGGTATCAAAATAAATAACTCAGAATACTTGATAAACCAATTTGCAGATGACACGTCTTTTACTTTATCTGAAGATCCAAACTCCTTAAATTGTCTACTTGAAATTTTGAATGATTTTGGTAATATTTCTGGTCTTAGAATAAATGTTGAAAAAACACAAGCAATTTGGATTGGGGCAAAACGGGGTTGTGGTGAGGAAATCCTTGCAGAAAGGAATTTGAGTTGGAACCATTCAGGTAAATTCAAACTATTAGGTATATCTTATAACCTTCAGTCAGTAAATATTTTTGAAGATAATTTTAGACAAAAGTTAACAGCTGTTAAAAAACTTTTACATGATTGGTCATTCAGAAACCTCACGTATATAGGGAGGGTAACTATTATAAAATCATTAGCATTACCCATTTTTATTCAAACTTTTACTGTCTTACCAGATCCTCCCAAAGAAATTATCAGTGAATTACAAAAATGCTTTTTTGAATTTTTATGGAATGAAAAGACTGATAAAGTAAAGCGCACTGTTATGTATGGCGATTATGATGAAGGAGGGCTTCGAGTACCACATATTGTGTCTTTTTGTCATGCTTTAAAAATGTGTTGGATAAAAAAATTACTTGATCCATTGAATTCCTCCCCTTGGAAAACTCTGTTTCTGGATAAAATTGAAACTTATGGTGGAGATAAAATTTTCAAAATGAAGAGAGAAGGTCTTTTAAGAATTTCAAATTCCCTAAACATTTTCTGGAAAGAGATTATAAACATTTGGGCAGATCTGTCTGGTGATGAACTCCCCACAACCCCTGACAAAGTTGCATCTCAGCCGATATGGTATAATAATTACATAAAAATTGATAACAATATAATATTATATAAACAATGGTGTGAAAAAGGTGTATATTTTATTGGAGACCTTGTTGAAAATAATGAATTTCTGTCATACAATAACTTTTGTATGAAATTTAATTTGAATATTAATTTTATTGAATTTTATGGAATTTTGAATGCAATACCTAGATCTTGGAAACATATTTTGTACCAAAATAATACACCACTGGACATGAAACCATGTAAACATATTCAATACTTAAAAAGTCACGAAAAGGTTACAAAATTTTTTTATAAATGTTTACTGACAAAAGTTACAGAAGTACCAAAAAAGAGTCAAGATTCCTGGCAGGACATGTTACATGTCAATATTCCCAAAGAGTCTTGGTCTAAGTTTTACCTTATTCCAAGATATATTACAGATGACACAATATTACAAAATTTTCAATTTAAACTTCTTCATAGAATAGTATATACAAATAACAAATTAATGCAAATTAAAATGAGCGAGACGGAAAGGTGCACGTTTTGCGAAGAGGGAAGAGAAACTTTAATGCACCTGTTTTGGGAATGCTGTCATGTACAATCTTTTTTATCATCTTTTTTATACCTTTTAAGAACAAAATACCAATTAGAAGTGCCTAGGACTCCAATTATTATGTTTCTTGGAATTTTGGACAATGAATATGAAAATGTGATCAATTTTTTATTCCTAATGATGAAATATTATGTATACATGTGTAAATTGAAAAAGAAAATCCCTACAATTAGAGATTGGAAAACAAATATTTTTCATTATAGAAATGTAGAAATGTATGGGTTACACACTTATTCAAATAAGAAACAAATTACTATAAATCAAAAGTGGAACTTTATTGATAGACTTTTAGATTAATTATTAAAGTTATGAAATTGGCATTAGTTTATGATGTCGTAACTAATAAGGCAATGTCATTAAAATAAAGTTGTTCTTCATTATTTTTCTATTAAACTCCAATATTACAATATATTATAGCTGGTTATGCATGGATGGAACTACATTGAAAATATTGGTACTATGTAATTTATATTTATTTTTTCTTTCTGAAAGTCTTTTGAGTGTTGTTTCTTTACATATATTGATATTCATGAAAAACTTCTTTTTTCACATTTTAGATTTACTTAGAGAATAGAGTCAATAAATTACCTAAATAATAAGTGTTCTCCTTTAACCATATTGCTAACTAAGAACGTTTTTTGTTTTTCAACCAATTTTGCTTACATTGCTATATCTTTCATGAAAATAATGTAGACCTCTTGTGTACAAATAAGCTCACTCTTTATAGATACAGCTCTTTTTATTGTAATTAAAATTGTGTATGACATGAATGTGACATCAAAAAATTGAAAATAAAAAAAAAAAAAAAAAAGTTTGTGTGTATAGTGTGTAGATTTTACAGTCAGAAAGTGATGTGATTTTCATTATTTTACAACAGAATTTTCTAGATTTTTCTCAATTTTACAGACAAAATGTCATTTTAATACTCCATTCTCATATTGGTGTTTACTTATTTGTTACGACAGTATTGTTTTGTTTCAAATTATTTAAAAAAAAAATCTTTAATTTGAAGATAATTTGGTTGAAATACATCCATCGTGTTTTACACCAAAAATAATTCAAGTTGATATCTGGTAAGAATTTATTAGTGATTCTTCTTAGACATTGAATTTTAGAAAATTTTAAATGACTGACTAGAACCTAGCTATCCCTTAGACATTGTCTGTTATTTTCCCCTTTCTGTGAGAACAATTTACTTTACAGTTGTTGTTTGTGAATTTTTCTTTTTCCATTCAGAATCATTGTTTAGTAACCCAAGGGATTTAAATGCATCATTGTGAATGCGTCAATTCTTTTTTTCTATTTATTTTAAATATCAAATCACACTACCCGTTCATAGATAATGTTTGTATTTTTTGTTCTATGTTATTGAAGGTGTTTTTAATTATCCCCTTTTATGTCCTTTTGAAAATATTTTTTGATTATTTTAAATATTTTTTTTTTCATGTAATGTTTAGAGAAAAAGTTGTTGGTGAAGTTAATATATAAAGACACTTAATTTCAATACCTTGATAATAACAGTTTGTTTTATTGAGTGTTATTACGATGTAGCCAGTTATATTTGGGAAAAGTCTTTATATATCATACATTTCTCAATATTTTGAGGACCAAATTTTCACCACCATAGCAACATCCTACGAAATTTCAAATAAAAAAAAATTCCCTGTGAAAATTACTGGCTATATGGTGAATACCATTTGTTTGAAAATAAAGGTTGGTTTGACGACAGTGTATAAGGGAAAATTCAATTGTATCTTTGATGATGATGTAACTTTCTGAAATTTCTCTTTAAGCTCTTAATCAATCTCTGTTACATGCAGTACTTCAGAACATATATATACACAACATGTATTCCATTCTCTGTATCTTGTGGTTGCAAGCTCTGACTCTGTGGCTGAATATCTTTGGTCTTTTTATACCAGTACATCATATAATAACGATATACAATGTATAAGGAGGTATCCGAGGTTTACTACAAAATGATTGGTTGTCTGTGCAGGTGTTTAATATTCTATTTCTCATCAGTAATTCATGGGACTTGTCTAGATGAGTCATGGACTCATATAATGATCCTGTGGGACTCACCAAAATCTTGCGGATGAAAAGTAGTGTTCTGAACTTTATTTGGATATGAATCCAAAGTTCAGCTTTATGAGTGCTCTAGGTTATCTTGTTAAAATTATCAATTTCTTATACATATTTTAGCAAGAAAAGTAATATTAAATTCGATTGTTAGTTCAATTTGATAATTTATCAATACAGAATGTTGAATACTATTTCCCCTTTTTGCAAATGTGATAAACTGTACAAGAATACAAGATTCTATTTCTCCAATATTATCTTTGTACCCACACTCTATATTCAAATTTCAGTTCTTTGTCCATTTATATAGCATGAAAATATGGCTTCTGAGTTATCCTTTTCTAGTAAACTCGACTATGCCTGGCTATGAAGTTGGTTGGAATTAAATGGATTGATCTATCAAAGATGATTCCTACATGTCAGCTACTGGCAACATTACCACATATTGATTAAAATCAATAAAACAATACTGACACATAGATTCTCTTGAAAAACACTTAAACAGATATGGTTTCTTATTTGTGCCTCATTATGTTATAAAAACATTGTTCTGAAAATTTTTCCAACTTTTGAGAACCCTTTTCCATAAACATTACTGATGCTAAAAACAACTAATTAATAAAGTCAGAAAGTTGTTTCAACAAAATGATGTATGAACTTGTGACCTATGACCCTTTGAGTGATGACCTTGTAACCTTCAGTCATGTGTTAGGTTGTTTGTTTACTGTTTTAGGCTGTCACAAGTAGCTGTTGCTAAGTTTGAAGATTTTAAAGAGCAGTCAGCTACGGGACTCCAACACGCGATAGACTTGAGGAAGTATACTGACATCAGGATAGATGTCAAGTCTTCTTACGTCATCATACCAGAGGGAGGCTTCTACAAAAAGTAGGTCATGGGGTCTAAATGTAAGACCTACAAAAATGTCATGGGGCCAAAATGAAGAATCAATAAAGAATAGGTCACTGGCTCAAAAGAAGGATCTATGTAAATAAGGTCATGGGGTTGGGGTGTTTTCTGTTACTCTTGGTTACTGGTTTGTTAGGAGGGACCTATGAAAAGTAGATCATTAGGCCGGAGGGGTTGTTAAAAGACGTAGGTCAATAGGTTAAAATGAGACTCGTAGAAAAGGAAAAGTATTACAAAAGATTCAGACCAACGAGTCATTGGATCAAAGGAAAGGTTCGACAAAAAACAGGCCCCTTCAAGTAAGAGGAAATCTTCTAATATAGGAAAGGTCACTGATTTAGGTTAGAGATACTACAAAACAAGGTCATTAGGTCAGAGGAAGGCACCTTGGATATAATCATGTGTGTATATCTTTGTTATAAAAGTTTTGAAATATGTTATATTTCTGAAATATTCTTTTGATTTCTTACAGGAATTGTAAGCAGTTAATCCTTGACCTTGGTAATCTGAAGGTTAATAGTGAAAAGAACCAATCATCATCTGCTGTCAAGGGTCAGGTAAGGTCATTAGGTCATAGGTTACTGTATTAATGATAAATGCTTTTGAGTATATTTTTTACCATGTTGTACCGTAAAAACTTGTATAATTTGCGCACCAGTGTAATTTGCGCAGGTACTTTTTAGGGCTGAAAATGCTGAAAAAAATCTACTATCAGTATATTTTGCGCATCAATTTTTTTTGGGAAAAACGATGTCCAGGGAGTCCCAAAATCGATCTATGAAGGTGACAATTTCAATGCTAAATATTCCCCAGAAATGCTTGAAAACTTGCACAAAGAAGTGTTGTATTAAGAAGAAATAACATATTAAAACCACATTGTGTTTGTTTTCTTTTATTGGCCACCGTAACCTGAAACTAAAATATCTTGCAGATGTCCAAAACATCGGCGGTCCGGTTCACCGTACTCCATGCACATGTCAATGTTTTGAGATATTACACATGAATAGTAATCAGGAATATTCAAAAAGATTAGAATCTATTTGTTTAAAATTGTCACAATAAGTAATTAGTGTGTTTGAGATCATTAACAATCAACAGCAATCGGCTAGCGGATACGTTAGCTTGCAACAATCACATTGTGATTAAACTCACTACCTGTACGGTACCAGATCCAAGCTGATGGCAAATTATATCTATCAATACGATTGAATATGTGACTAACCTTGTAGCTTGTTAATTCTGCAGTAATAAAATTGCAAACCACTTATTGAAAGTCCTAAATATAGGTCAGTTTAGGCATCTTATAAATCCCACGTGTGTTTTGACTTTTTGCACACGGCCTGCAGTCGGGCCCTACGGAGTTTCATGTGCAAAGCTAAAGGCTAATTATATACACCAAAACGGTTGAAAATGTCACTAATCTTGTAGCTTGTTAATTCTGCAGTAATGCAATTGCAAATCACTTATTGAAAGTCCTAAATATAGGTCAGTTTAGGCATCTTATAAATCCCACGTGTGTTTTGACTTTTTGCACACGGCCTGCAGCCGGGGTAAACATGTTTGTGTATACACACACACTCTCTACAGACTCTCTCTATAGCCTCTCTACCCTAAAAAAAATACAGGTAAACTAGATTGACCCGACCAAAGTCACTGATTGTGGCTGTCCCATTACACTACGAGGTGTACAGGGTATACATCTCTTGCTGTCAGTAGAAGAAGCCATGCTTTCAGTCAGTCGCCATTGAAATTCTCGGGGCAAATGTAAACAAGACATCGTGGTCATAACTTAACACTTTAATTAGCCATAGATAATCCACTATAATAGGTGAGGCATTGTTTTTACAATCATTAATACCTTTTATTATATAAAATGGCTACTATACACAGAGCGGTACCTCAACATTCATAGATCGCCAGCCCCTCAGAATGGACAGATTTTTTCCCCGTAAATTTTTTAAAACTACTCTATCAATGTAATTTGCGCACCCCCAACTTCAAATTTTATTTTTGTACAGAAAAAGTGCGCAAATTACACAAGTTTTTACGGTATCTGAATTTGCTAACGTGTTGTGGAATTTTGTTTACATTAGAGAAATATAATTATCCTTTCTGTTTAATAATTTGTAATTTTCTTTGCTCAGAATTTACAAAGTTGAAATGTTTTGAGATATTACTAAAAATTTACTACAGATTAAACCAAAAGTAATTTTTTTTTCAAATATCACCAAAGATCGATAATGAGGATCAACAATCCTCTGGGAGGTTATACATGTATATTAATTAATAACAAAGTGTTCTCATCAGGTCATTACTTAAATTGTTTGAAGGTGCATCATCTTCTTTAAATTAAGTGAAAATGTTGCTCCAATCTCTAAACTCCAAAACTATACTATTAGTGCTGTAGTAGGTGAATCTTGTTCATAATAAAGTTTTAATGATTACCGTGAACAAGCTTTCTTTAGCCACAACTAAAAATTTGCAGATGTTAAAAATTGAATAAAAATTCATATCATTTCAAGAGATGGGAATGTTAATTCGCTGAGATAAAACTTTCGCAATTATACATGTATCACGAAATTCGGGAGCGAAAGTAAATTGTACATGAACGACAGTAGGTTTCCAGTATGTGTAGGCAATTAGGGTTATACATGTGATATGTAAGCCTCATGGGAGGAATGTAGTTGTCTAGAACGGAGACCTTTAATTATAGAAGCATTTTTCCACCATAATTGACCAATGTACATTTTGTCATTAAATTACATAAATCAAAAACCATACTAATTATGATAAACTTGCTCACCCCTAAAATTCATAATGGACTGGTCTAGTCTTTGATTTAGAAGAGTCTAAATGTGTATTCAGGGGTTAATGAAGTGTTGATTTGGGTGTTAACCTCGGCTGTCAGATAATGCATGTTGCATTGATGTTCGCTGTTGTGCATTGCCATTGTTACATTTTAATTTAAGCATGAGTCAAAGTTCAAGGTCGCGGCCTTGAAAGCAGCACAGCCCACGAGGAGACTGGTATAATGACCCAGGACTATTTTATATTTATCTCATTTCATTCTCCATCTTTATGATTTATTGAAGTTTATTTTTATACTGATTTTGTAAATAAGCTTAATGATAACAAATAAGATAAGAATGACATTTCTAATTGATTTAAATTCCATAATTGTTATTTTGAGGTTTTTGAAAGCAAATTAATGTTAAGTTTGGTTATAATGGCCAAATCTTTTTAGTAGTGAATTTTCATGATAGTGCTATAATATTATTTCTTTGATTAGACATTAAAAATATCCAAGAAAAGCTTACTAAGTAACTTGGCTATTAGTTTGATATCAGAGAGATGGACAATGGAGTATTCTGTATATTGTTGTATGCATTTCAGCTCTAGGTTTTGGATGTGTGTCAAATCTATAATTATCTGCTGTGAATCTGTTTCATTATACTTCTTTCACCCTATTCTTACATCTTGTTACACACACACACACTGACACATTTTTTTTTTTTTTTTTTTTTAATTTTTTTTTTTTTACACTCAGAGGTGGAGAATATGACTGCGGCAAAGCAAAAATCATTTCCCTAATTCTTTTTAAATTTCTAATGGAATTTTTCGTTACCGTTAAATCAAAAACACACACCAAACACACACTGAAACATTATAAATTACAAATAAAAAAATGTTTATCACATAACTGGTTTATTTAGACATGGGATACATCCATGTTATCAATGTTATTGTCTTGAAAAATGAAGGCTAATTTTGTCTGTCCTATTTAGAAACAAAATTGGAAGTTGTGGCAAGGCACTACCATGAAATTGATTAACTTGTTCAATAATTTCATCAATTTTATATTTCATAGCCAGTCTATTTTGCTTTCTGTGTCGATTAAATGTTAATGAAATACAAATAAAGTCAACAAGTACATTTTCTTACCTTCTTTATTTTTTTCCTGTCTAATTGTGAATCATGTAAAATGTTTTTCCTAGATATTTCTTTCATTATTTTTTGTACCGTTGAACTTATATCTATGACTATTGGGATATTGATTTCACTCTTCTTATTGTTCTATATTTTCTTGCATTTTGAAATAAAATGTCTTACTATGGAATGGGAAAGGCATAATGATGTATTGTTCTATTAATGAGCTCCACCTTTCCTTGTACAATGAAGGGTAAATTATGTAATTGTGATGTTAATGATATGTACTATATTATGGTGAACATTAATGTTATTTAAAATAAAAAATATGTGTTGTTTCAATTAATAAAGTAACAAAATATATCAAATATTTTTTGTGTATCAATAGATTACATAAACAAAAAATGTATGTAAAATTGAAGTACATAGCAAACAAAATTTTATAGATTAATTAGGGTTATCAAACTTATAATGTAGTATAAAGGATGAAAAAGGTATTTAATTTAAAGCATTTCTTTACATTTTGACAAAATAATTCATTTTCATATTTATAATAATTTCAAGTCATTTTCATCTTTACAATTTTCAGTTTTTGAATATCAATGTTGAAGTGCCATATAATAGATAATCTAATCCATAGTTTCATTGACTAACAAACCATGTGATATAATACACTGCATAAATGTATATTAGTTAAATTTTCTGTGTTTTGCAGATGGATTCTGTTGAGGAAATCATCAAAAGAGCCTATGACAAATTTAACATTGAAATTGACAGGACACAGCTCCTATTTGTTAGTCCAGGTAAGTTCTTCACTGTTTTGTATAACTCATTTTGATGCTGTAAAATTTCTTAAATAAGCAATTCAACAGGTACCATATTTTCCCTATTAGGGGTTGCCAACGCTGATATGGTGTTTACATATTTTTCTGATTGTCTTGGTGTCTGTTGATACAATGTTCTGAAAGCTGTAGATGAAACAATGAAATATTTTTATAGATTTCTGATTGGTTACTTAGGGAAGCATTGAAATCATTGTAGATTTCTGATTGGTTACTTAGGGAAACCTTGAAATCATTGTAGATTTCTGATTGGTAACTAGGGAAACCTTGAAATCATTGTAGATTTCTGATTGGTTACTTAGGGAAACATTGAAATTGATGTAGATTTCTGATTGGTTACTTAGGGAAACCTTGAAATCATTGTAGATTTCTGATTGCTAACTAGGGAAACCTTGAAATCATTGTAGATTTCTGATTGGTTACTTAGGGAAACATTGAAATTGATGTAGATTTCTGATTGGTTACTTAGGGAAGCATTGAAATCTTTTGTAGATTTCTGATTGGTAACTAGGGAAACATTGAAATCTTTGTAGATTTCTGATTGGTACCTAGGGAAAATTGAAATCTTTGTAGATTTCTGATTGGTAACTAGGGAAAAATTGAAATCTTTGAAGATTTCTGATTGGTAACTAGGGAAACATTGAAATCTTTGTAGATTTCTGATTGGTAACTATGGAAACATTGAAATCTTTGTAGATTTCTGATTGGTAACTTAGGGAAGCAGTAAACTTGCTTTGTAGAATCAATTTAAAGTGAATACACTTGAATATCAGGTAAGAGGAGTGTAAAATGAGCACTCAAGAGCTCTAGGTGATTGCTTTTCAACTGGTACTCCTGTTTTCCTCCACCCCAAAAACCTCTCGCATCTTTTTAAATATCCAAGTATTCCGGATTTGCATATTACAGAGTTATCTGCACTTGCGGGTAGGTACTGATTGTGACGTCATGTTTTTGCGAGCGTAACGTCATACTTTTTCGGAGAAAATGACATGAATTTTGCTCACAAAATAATGACTTAACAATCGATACCTACCCGCAAGGGAGCTAACTCTAATATTCAAAGATAGAATTAGATAATACATGATAGGATGTATAGCAAAACATATCCCAAATGAACATAGTTACAATATGTTTGATATTACCATGGTGATGTCTATGTTTTACAGGAGTTGATTGGCAGGCGGTGCGTAACTTACCTGTGTCCCCGCTACATGTCCTAGAGCCAATATCACTGTCCGTTTGCCTACAGAAGTGTATGTTTGACAAGGACTCGCGCATGGCCAAGTATGTAGAATTGACCTCTGATATACATATCACTACTAACAGTTAAGTTTGTTTTTAAAGATTACTCATGAGACAAAGAAAAAATGGCCCCTACAGTCAAATTGTGCTGAAATAGGTCATTTGAGACTTACAAAATAATGGTGTCACAGTTGATGCTTTCATGCAATAGAGATAACTCAGTGATTTTATACCTACTTCTACATATTGACAGTGAAAACTGTTTATGAAAAAAACCTGTTTTTTAAAGATCACTCAAAGGATAAAGAAGAAATGAACTCTATAACCATGTTGTCTATACATTGTTCATATTGGGTTGAACGGGGTCATTTACAGAAAGTTGTGTTATTACATAAGAAAACAATGTGAATTTCACTCACAAAATAATGACGTTACAATTGACACCTTCGTGCAAAAGAGGTAATTCTGTAATATGCAAAGATGTAATAGAATTGACTTTTGCATAGGGCAATTGATATCAAGTTTTATTTGAGTAAATCCAAATTTACTATTTATGAATTATTTTTGAAAATTTTCAATTTCGAAAAAAGTTTCATTTCCCAAATGTACAATTTTTCCTCACCTCTAGGATGAAGGTATCAGGAGAATTGAAGTTGGTCAGTCTGACCATCTCGGATGCACGGCTTCAGGAGATTATACAACTAGTGGACAGCATTCCACTCCCAGAGTCGGCCCCACCCCCAGAGGAGGAGGACTTATTTATGGTAACAATGACTTTTAGAGTTGAAATCTTATGTGTGCCTGTGTAATTTCTGTTTGTCACTCCACGTACATTGTCCATTATCTAGATAAATACAATTCGCATTTCTATCTTCTTCAAAACCTGGAGCTGATGGAGTGATAGATATATCCAGATTGTTGACAGGAGTCACCATGACCTTTGTTGAAGGTCATAAAGACTATATACTATAATATCTATATATTGCTAGAGACCCAGAGATTGGGTCTATTGAATGGTTGTGTAAATGTTATCATGAATTTATTTTTTTAAGCGAAAGACCTTGTAAAAAAGGTCACATGAGGGTTGGGATGCATTTTAATACAATCTTGATTGATCTCATCTTTAAAATAAACATTTTTACAACAGACCAAGTCATGAGCCAGTGGTCTACTCGTGAAAGGATTGTTCAATAATTTAAAAAAATTGAAGGTCATTGATCGCACCTTCAAAGTCAAAGGGGATAAATCACATAAAAAGGGATAAATCTTAAGTCATAACTCAGTCATAATTTTAGACCTGAAAGTTTATCTTTTCAAGAAAGCCTTACAGCTTTAAATTATGATGAATTTCGAATTACTCTTTGACTTAAGCATTGGACGTCTTTCAGTTGGCATTCATAGCTGATAAGAATGCTTACTGGACAGAGGCAAATTCCATGAAGTGCGCTAGCGCTTCATGAGGACTTTGTCTCTGTTCAGTTGACATTTGTCTCTGTTCAGTTGACATTCATATTGGCTATGAATGCCATCTGAAAGATGTTCAATGCTTATATATACATTTGGTTACGGTTTCATGATGAAATTCCAACGAATTTTGCATCTTAAATGAAATAATCATTCATCATTGTCATGGATGGAATAGCCATTTGAATAAGTGTCTTCTGTGATCGCTGGCACGACAATTGTGATGTCACAATGATAATGACGCCATATTAAGCACTTGAAGTCTATTGTCTAATACTTGACTGCAAACGGCTCTTGATACGCTTACATAGTGGGACTGCAGTGAAAATGTAAATATAAGCTATTGAATATTGACTATCGTCCTTTCATTGTGTATTCCAGAGTGCCACTGACATTCCACCAGTGACAGACCTGAATGCTAACCAGCTCAGTCTGGTCAATGTGGCAGTAGTGGCTGTGGGTGACCAACAGGTAAGTCTGGTCGATATGGCAGTAGTGGCTGTGGATGACCAACAGGTAAGTCTGGTCGATATGGCAGTAGTGGCTGTGGATGACCAACAGGTAAGTCTGGTCAATGTGGCCGTAGTGGCTGTGGGTGACCAACAGGTAAGTCTGGTCAATGTGGCAGTAGTGGCTGTGGGTGACCAACAGGTAAGTCTGGTCGATGTGGCAGTAGTGGCTGTGGATGACCAACAGGTAAGTCTGGTCGATATGGCAGTAGTGGCTGTGGATGACCAACAGGTAAGTCTGGTCAATGTGGCCGTAGTGGCTGTGGGTGACCAACAGGTAAGTCTGGTCAATGTGGCAGTAGTGGCTGTGGGTGACCAACAGGTAAGTCTGGTCGATGTGGCAGTAGTGGCTGTGGGTGACCAACAGGTAAGTCTGGTCGATATGGCAGTAGTGGCTGTGGATGACCAACAGGTAAGTCTGGTCGATGTGGCCGTAGTGGCTGTGGGTGACCAACAGGTAAGTCTGGTCGATGTGGCAGTAGTGGCTGTGGGTGACCAACAGGTAAGTCTGGTCAATGTGGCAGTAGTGGCTGTGGGTGACCAACAGCTCAGTCTGGTCAATGTGGCAGTAGTGGCTGTGGGTGACCAACAGGTAAGTCTGGTCAATGTGGCAGTAGTGGCTGTGGGTGACCAACAGGTAAGTCTGGTCGATGTGGCCGTAGTGGCTGTGAGTGACCTACAGGTAAGTCTGGTCGATGTGGGTGTAGTGGCCATGGGTGACCAATAGGTAAGTCTGGTCAATGTGACAGTAGTGGCTGTGGGTGACCAACAGGTAAGTCTGGTCGATGTGGCCGTAGTGGCTGTGGGTGACCAACAGGTAAGTCTGGTCAATGTGGCAGTAGTGGCTATGGGTGACCTTCCGGTTAAGTCTGGTCGATGTGTTCATAGTGGCCATGGGTGACCAACAGGTAAGTCTGGTCGATGTGGCCGTAGTGGCTGTGGATGACCAACAGGTAAGTCTGGTCAATGTGGCAGTAGTGGCTGTGGGTGACCAACAGGTAAGTCAGGTCGATGTGGGCGTAGTGGCTGTGAGTGACCTACAGGTAAGTCTGGTCGATGTGGCTGTAGTGGCTGTGGGTGACCAACAGGTAAGTCTGGTCAATGTGGCCGTAGTGGCCGTGGGTGACCAACAGGTAAGTCTGGTCGATTTGGCAGTAGTGGCTGTGGGTGACCAACAGGTAAGTCAGGTCGATGTGGCCGTAGTGGCTGTGGGTGACCTACAGGTAAGTCTGGTCGATGTGGGCGTATAGTGGCTGTGAGTGACCTACAGGTAAGTCTGGTCAATGTGGCCGTAGTGGCCGTGGGTGACCAACAGGTAAGTCTGGTCGATTTGGCCGTAGTGGCCGTGGGTGACCTACAGGTAAGTGAAGGAAGGTTTTACCTGTGACTTAAAAAAAGATAATTCATTGTAGAAGACAAAGTCCTGGAGAGATACTTCAAAGTAAAAATAGTGCATTGTAAATAAAAAATGAAAATGAAAAAGGATCAGAACACTTGTAAGAAATTATTGTAAAATTGAATGTGAGTGATGTAGTTTTCAATTCAGTTTATTCCATATTTATAATATAAAAATAAAATGAAAATTGCTGGATTCTTCAATAAATTTGAATCTTTGTTCAAACAATGCTGGCTTGTCTTACATTTTATGGACAAATCATGTGATCAATTACTGTATGAATTCTTTGATAAAACATTTAAAAAGGTATTTTGTGTGAAATAAGAAATTATACGATTACAGTATTGAGTCGTAATTATTATATTAAATTTATGTGGTAGGGACAGAAAAAAGAAACGGATCGGTCGACCTCTCAGGATCTCACTAACTACACCGACCTTGAACTCAAGTTTGAGGTAAAAAAGGTGAGTTGACAAAATCGAAATATCACTGTCTTCAAGTAAAGACAATCAAAATCATCCTATCAAGCATATATTGTTCATTTCAAAGATCGCACAAGGAAAAATAAAATTGTGACATACCATTACCTTTTTATTTTACATTTACATTTGACCTTTATGCATTGATATTGACATTTTTGACCTTTGTACTTATCCGAGACATTTTCCTTTTAAATTTTCCATTATAGATCAAAATAACTTTGACCTTTGGTATTTTCGGGATACATGTCCTATCAACATAAAATGACCTCATTATTGCTTTGTTACTTTGACTTTTGATTTACATCTGTGTGTCCTTTAAAAGACCTCAACCTTCCTTATTGACCTTTTACTTGGATATTGCTGATCTGCTTGAAACTGCTTCTGGCCTTGAAATACATTATTGACCTTGACCTTTGGTATTTCAGGTGTGTGTGAACCTGATGCAGCACACAAATGTGGAGGATATATTGGTACTGAAACTCGTCGTCGAGTCAATAGGAACACAGCTGGCTGTCCGTACACACGACATGAGCGCTGAGGCATATATAGGAGGCATCTACCTACAGTATCTCAAGGAAAAAGGTCAGTTCTAAGATTGATAAAATCAGGCTATTCCACAGGCAAGATAAACCATCAGGCTATTCCACAGGGAAGATAAACGATCAGGCTATTCCACAAACAATATAAACGATCAGGCTATTCCACAGGCAAGATAAACAATCAGGCTATTCCACAAACAATATAAACGATCAGGCTTTGTAGGACACTATTCAAAATGTATGGATACTAGTAATGATGACATTTTTTATAAGCTGAGTTAACTTATCTAGGAAGATTTTGATTTTTATGCCCCTTGTTTCTGTGATAGAAAGATGAAGAATTTTCTACATCAGTCAACTATTTTGTTGGAAGATGAAGCATTTACATTTATTTGATGCTTTTGTAATGTGTTTTTGCTTTTATTGTTTCTTTGAATGATTTTAATGAAGAATTAGCTGATTTCTCAGCATGTGTTAATTTAAAATTCATCATAATTTCAGCCATTCATTATCATGGTATTTTTCACCATTGATTCATGTGTCAAAAATATTTCAACAAATTTTTAGAAAATAAAGCAGTGCATTATGGGTAAAGCAGAGCATTATGGGTAAAGCAGAGCATTATGGATAATGGATAGCATGGTATGATCCAATTTTTCAATCTTTTTAAAAAAAAAAAAAAACGACAACATGATTCTAATTCTTTTTCTCTCCAACTGTGATTTTGTTTATCATTTTCTTTCATCATCGCCATCACATGTTCAATCATCGCTTTACGCATTTGCTTAATAACATAATGAATTTGAAGTATCATGTCCAAAGCATAGTGATTTAATCAACTCGCTTACTTAGTGATTAAAATGCAGTGATAAAGTCTGCTTTGTGATCACTCCTTGACCAACGACTAATATTACTGACAAAAGAAAAGTTTTGCTCTGTGATTCCTAGAAAGCACTAGCAAAACATATGATGCACATTTTCAAATTTCCTGTGTTTTTAATTTAGATTGGTTAATATGTACTTTGTCCCACAATTAACAATTACAAATTTGGTCATTCTGTTTACTCTTGGTCATTTTCAAATCAAGATATTGGAGATAGAATAGGTCTAAGTTGGATAGCAATGCACATTCTCTATACCTTCATAGTAGATATTTTTCTAATTTAAAAGAAATCGAAATTTATTTGGATATTGATATACATTATCTATTTTGACATTAACCCTAATCTCCTAGATTTTGGAGAGAAAACCTACACCAGGAAAAAGAGTAAGAGTTTTTTTTTATGCACAGGCTGGTGCCATTATTATGATCAAAGATTTCTATTGTTTGATCTACAATGACTTACAGACATTGTTTTAACTTTTTCATTAATTATTAATAACAAAATAACAAAAACTGAAAGGATGAAAAAATTATTCCAAAGATATTTTTCATTAACTAAAACGTTTCTTCAGTACAAAAAAAAATTATTCCAAAGATATTTTTCATTAACTAAAACGTTTCTTCAGTACAAAAAAAAAATAAAAAAAACAACTTTGAAATATAAAATTTCTGACAAAGTAATTTTTTTTTTCTCTTTTTTTTTTTTTTTAAAAATTAGAAACTTTAATCATACTTTTGCATTTGATATTGCCACTAGCCTGTTTATGCCTGAAATGCTCGCGTTATTTGAGACGTCATAGTTTACTAACAAATCACAAGTGATCTCTCCCCAAACACCGAGACCCAGTTTCTAAATAACCGATATTATGTTTTGACCACAAAGTTAAATTAGCCATTTTCATCCTCCCATAATCATCAATCAAATAATTCTCACTGGTCCATTGGTTTTTACCTTTTCCTGCCTGCTAATTTCTTTAACTCAATAAATCTTTGTTAACAAGCACTTGAGAAATACAGAATGTGCTTATTTAAAATGCTGCCTTGCATATGGCTGTTTGAATATCAATTTGATAAAGTCATTCTCTCAATGGTTTTTCAAACTTGTCTGTTTGAAAAACAATAACATGGTATCATTTTCCTATATGTTCTTGTCAGCAGGGCTCTACAAGTGGTATCATAAAAGTCTAGAATTTAGGAAGAAGACAAAGCTTCCAATTTTTGAAAAATCAGAAATCTTCAAATCAGTGATTTTGAAATGATACGGTTTATTGCAGAAATTTTATCAGATAAAAATATCTGAATATCCTTTTATATAAATTTGATTGCTACATTTATGTGAAGCAAAAGAAGGAAAATGATGTTTAAATAATGAATTGCATGTAAAATGAATTTTGTAATTGATTGCTTATCAGTGATGTATTTTTTTGATGTAGTCAGACCCCAGTTTCATCATATTCATCATCCCTTGAGATAAAAAGACAAAAACCTGTTAAGGATGTACTCCTCTGAGAAGTCAAAATTTTCTTGTATTAAACTTTTTTTCTCATATAGATTTTTGGAAAGAGGAGTTCATACCATGAAAGAAAATGAAAGAAAAAGCATATGTCAATGAGCTAGTTTTTGAGCTGCTGTCACTCAAAGATACCTAGTTGACAAAATATTGGATTTTATGGGAATTTTCGCCGTTTTGACCATATACACAGAGATTAAAGCCATAATTTCCTTATGAGGTGTTTGATATGTATTAATGTTTGTAGAATTTATTTTCCAGTAGTCTTCTTTTAAAATATACCAGTTCTCAATTTTGAGCTACAAAATGCACCTTTTTCAGCCATTTTTGCCAAATCTAACCCTTTATAGAAAAAGTTCTGGTATTAAACTTTTGTTTATATTTTGCATATCAATAGGGAAAGGGTTGTTCTTTCAAAATCAGGCAGAAAAATGGGGGGTCCATGTGCTTACTTTTTTGCCCCACTTGAATATTTGTTATTTTTTAGTATTTTAGAGTAAAAAGTGCTCAAATTACTATTAAATGTAAAAATAAAGTGGACATTAATGCTCAATATTTTAATTACCACGAACCAAGTAAATATTTACAGCAAAAATTAGCTTGATGCAGCTAAAAATGCTGGTGCAGTGATGATTTAAGTAAAAACAATTTCAGTAAAAAATGGTAAAACTTTGGCTCTACTCAAAGCCAAAAAAGACACAATTTCAAAATGGCCGCCAAATGGGCCATTTCTTAAAATCCCTGTATTAAAAAATCTGCTGAAGTTAGAACTGTATTTTTTTGACAAAATATTGATAAATTGTATTTGAAAATCTCATAACTTATTTGATCTTTGTCGAAACGAGACTTCAACAAGACTGAAACCTCAGAAGAATACATCCTTAAATTGGACAATAAACAAAAGGGGAAAAAATCTTCATTTATTTATTTCCAACCCATTGCAATTAAGAAAATGCGTTGTTTCTAAAAAAAGTGTTACCATTGATGAAACTAGGGCTAAGATCATGCTATTTTTGTCATTTCGTCATTGATGGTAATGTGATGCATTTTGTGATTGAGATGTTGTCAAATGTTTATTTCTTTGCATGTTGAACAGCCTCCGAAATATTGGTTCAAAAGTTAGAAGCAGCTAAAGGTTTGTTAATTATGATTTTTTTTTTATAAAACCTTTTTTCTCTGTTATATACTGACATAATCTGAATTATATATTCTGTTGTGATACCTATTTTTAGATTTTAGAATTAATACAGTTTTGTAAAATGTTTTAGAAGTTTGGTTCTGTTATATCAAGTTTTGTGTAGTTTTATTATTAAATAGGAATGACTCATGTATCATGTGATACCTGATAACGTTTGTGGCGAGACTAATATCTCCATTCGTCCCACCTAAATGACGTTTAAAAAGTGTGTGATATGATATCACCTTTTGACGTCATTCCATCACCAATAGCGACAATAGTCCTGCACAAACATTATCGGGTATCACTTAGAAAGTGAATGATTCCAGATAATAATCTATTAAGCTGAATGAATTAATGAATGATTTATTTTTCTTCATTAACAAAAAAAAAAGTGGTGATATGTGGGATCACCTGAACCACTTAGCCACAGGATAAAACACTCAGATACAGCAGGAAGTCCCACACCCTTGTATCAATACTGTACTGGTATAAAGAAAGAAAATAGACTTTGTATTTATAAAAATAAATCTATTTATAGTATAGTAAGGATATAGCCATCTTTACATTAATTTTTGTTACAGATAATGATACCTTATCAGGTTAGACAGGTGGTTTTCTGACAACCATTTATTTTAATACCTGGTTTGTGGTAGATTATCATCATCATTGGGTTATATAGACTACATCATAATAAAATAGATCATTAGACTAGAAACTTCACACCATTTAATTCAATTTGACATCCAATCACATCATGAGATGGAAGAATAACAGATATGAGTAGTGGTAATCAGCTAGTAGTTAGAATCAGCTTTTTATACACCTTGCAATGAAGTAAAGTGGGAATATACTTTCTGTCCGTCCGTCCTTGCGTCTATCTGTCTGTTTGTAGACACAACTTTGGATGTCTTTACTAACTTGATCCTGGCTGGCATGTAATGAAACCTATACTAACACTTTGCAGGGCACACTGTCATGAACATTCCTTAAATTGAAGGAATTCCTTAACTTCATATTTTCCATAGAAAGCATTACATATTTTAAGGAGGGTCCCTTGATTTTAGGATTTTTTGTAACTTCTGTACTGCTTTCCTATTGGGAATTTTAAGTTAAGTAATTCCTTAAAGTTAAGGAATGTTTATGAGTCTGGGCCCTCCTCTTTATTTAACAAAATGCCACTTGGCGGATATTACTAAAATCATGGCATGTTGGTCATGGACACTGTAGGAAAAAAAATAATGTTATGTTCCTCCTGGAAGTACAGATTGTATTAAGTCGATAATACTAATTAAAGATCATTGCATGTTGGTCGTCAGCAAAATTCATATAGGGATATCTCGAAATAAAAAAAAGTGTGTTATGTATGCTGCTGAAAGTAAGTTAATGTGTTAAAAGAGAACAATCAGTTAATACTGTAGTGATCAGACTGGAAGATAAGGGAATTGTTAGTAAAATATTAAAACACATTAGATTTAATTTAATGGGAAAATATGTAAACTTAAAGCTTAGAAAATTGAGCTCACAGCAACTTTTATTGATCTCACAACTAACACAGATATACTACAAGATGATTATCATGATTTTAAATTAAAAAATAAATAATTGCAGTCAAAACCAAAAGATCTAATTTTCACTGTTGATATTGATTCTACCATCTGTATCAGCATACCAGTCCTTTGTGTGTGTTGTAATTGAATTTGTTGTAAAAAAATGATTTATTTCTCAATTAATTCTTTGTTTTTTTGTAATTGTTTATGAGTGCTTTCTATTTTGTTTGCTTTTATTTAAAATTTTTATTTTTTATTTTTTTTTGCTTTGTAAAAAATGTTTTTAGCCTTAATTGTTGCGTTGATTTGATGCTTTTGATTTTTGATAACACCTTAAGGTTCCAAAGGCGGAGAATCCGGACAAATATGAATGCATCAATCAGAACAAAATTAAGCAAGATGAATGATTATGGAAGAGTTATCCTCCATGTGGATGATTATGGAAATGTTATCCTCCATGTGGATGATTATGGAAATGTTATCCTCCATGTGGGTGATTATGGAAATGTTATCCTCTATGTGGATGATTATGGAAATGTTATCCTCCATGTGGATGATTATGGAAATGTTATCCTTTATGTGGGTGATTATGGAAATGTTATCCTCTATGTGGATGATTATGGAAATGTTATCCTTTATGTGGATGATTATGGAAATGTTATCCTCCATGTGGATGGTTATGGAAATGTTATTCTCTATGTGGATGATTATGGAAATGTTATCCTCTATGTGGATGATTATGGAAATGTTATCCTCTATGTGGATGATTATGGAAATGTTATCCTCTATGTGGATGGTTATGGAAATGTTATCCTCTATGTGGATGATTATGGAAATGTTATCCTCCATGTGGATGATTATTGAAATGTTATCCTCCATGTGGGTGATTATGGAAATGTTATCCTCTATGTGGATGATTATGGAAATTTATCCTCTATGTGGATGATTATGGAAATGTTATCCTCTATGTGGATGATTATGGAAATGTTATCCTCCATATGGATGATTATGGAAATGTTATCCTCTATGTGGATGATTATGGAAATGTTATCCTCTATGTGGATGATTATGGAAATGTTATCCTCAATGTGGATGATTATGGAAATGTTATCCTCAATGTGGATGATTATGGAAATGTTATATGAAAATGTTATCCTCTATGTGGATGATTATGGAAATGTTATCCTCTATGTGGATAGACTTTGCAAATCATAATTTATAACATATATAAAGCAAACTCCTTACTGAGATGACCATTAAGTTTACAGAATAAAATGACAGTATATTTTGTCAGCCTAAGTATAAAAAAATGACCGTAGCTGATGGGCACTGTTATTTTGTTCTTTATGTTGTGACCTCTGATAGGCTTGGATTTTGATATTCTTAATGTAGTGACCAATGGTCAGTTTCATTCAATGACAAGTGATGTTCTATCTATCTTCTTTATATAGTGACCAGCGGTGGACCTCTGATTAACCTCATCAACACCCCTTCAGTTGATGACCACACTTATCGACTGCTGACCGTCCACTACATCAAGGTAATACGTCACTAAATAATCCCTTAGAGTTAATTACTCTTGAAGAGATCAGTACTGTAAATTAACTAATTAACTTACTATTATTATAAGTAATTAATTCCATTAATGGTAAATGTTTTGCATATATGTTAGAGTCCTGTTTATTACTCTTGAAGAAGTATAAAAAAAACATCGAGGAGAAAAAAGACATTTTGGAAAGGTCATTTATAATTTACAATATTTTTAATGTCACAATTTTAAAATTT
The DNA here is from genome assembly GCA_004382745.1 of Argopecten irradians irradians. NCBI lineage: Eukaryota > Metazoa > Mollusca > Bivalvia > Pectinida > Pectinidae > Argopecten > Argopecten irradians. The sequence goes on from SAYR01032664.1 coordinate 56,323, forward strand.
GCCTTGTCGTCAATAGGATTTTAAAAAGGTAAAATCCAAATGTAAAAATTCTCAACTTCATTTACATTGTATCTACTGGTTTGAAATATCTCAATTCTGTATTTGCATATAAAAGTTTTATATATAGTATACAAGCATTATGCATTTTGTTGCTAACTACATCTAGATTAATCAAGTCTTCTATTAGATTTCTTCACTATATAATTACCTTTGCATATGGAGGGAAACTTTTCCAACTTGTAATAAATCTTGATATCATTCTTAAGAAATTCTACAAAGAAGTCATGTAATCTTAAATGTATTGTCTTTCATATGCTGTCTATAAATATAGTACTTTTCAATAATAATCAATATTACAAGATTTTGTGCTTGATATTGTTTACAAATGCGATTATAAATTCTTGTTTTATGAAATCAATTTACTTAGAATCACATCAATTTCTCTTGCATAAATTGTGTTTGACCATTTTTCGATATATATTTTTTATGTATTAATTTATGTGATTAATTCTAAAAATAAAAATGTTGTTCATATCTCAATACATCCATATAAGGCTGGAAACAATATTGTTGTGCTGATACAATTTGGGAAAGGGAAATGAAATTTACGTAGACATGACAGAGGTTCTCGGTCCATTATATAACACATTATGAGGTGGTTGGAAAGGGAAATGAAATTTACGTGGACATGACAGAGGTTCTCGGTCCATTATATAACACATTATGAGGTGGTTGGAAAGGGAAATGAAATTTAGGTGGACATGACAGAGGTTCTCGGTCCATTATATAACACATTATGAGGTGGTTGGAAAGGGAAATGAAATTTACGTGGACATGACAGAGGTTCTCAGTCCATTATATAACACATTATGAGGTGGTTGGAAAGGGAAATGAAATTTACGTGGACATGACAGAGGTTCTCAGTCCATTATATAACACATTATGAGGTGGTTGGAAAGGGAAATGAAATTTACGTGGACATGACAGAGGTTCTCAGTCCATTATATAACACATTATGAGGTGGTTGGAAAGGGAAATGAAATTTACGTGGACATGACAGAGGTTCTCAGTCCATTATATAACACATTATGAGGTGGTTGGAAAGGGAAATGAAATTTACGTGGACATGACAGAGGTTCTCAGTCCATTATATAACACATTATGAGGTGGTTGGAAAGGGAAATGAAATTTACGTGGACATGACAGAGGTTCTCAGTCCATTATATAACACATTATGAGGTGGTTGGAAAGGGAAATGAAATTTACGTGGACATGACAGAGGTTCTCAGTCCATTATATAACACATTATGAGGTGGTTGGAAAGGGAAATGAAATTTACGTGGACATGACAGAGGTTCTCAGTCCATTATATAACACATTATGAGGTGGTTGGAAAGGGAAATGAAATTTACGTGGACATGACAGAGGTTCTCAGTCCATTATATAACACATTATGAGGTGGTTGGAAAGGGAAATGAAATTTACGTGGACATGACAGAGGTTCTCAGTCCATTATATAACACATTATGAGGTGGTTGGAAAGGGAAATGAAATTTACGTGGACATGACAGAGGTTCTCAGTCCATTATATAACACATTATGAGGTGGTTGGAAAGGGAAATGAAATTTACGTGGACATGACAGAGGTTCTCAGTCCATTATATAACACATTATGAGGTGGTTGGAAAGGGAAATGAAATTTACGTGGACATGACAGAGGTTCTCAGTCCATTATATAACACATTATGAGGTGGTTGGAAAGGGAAATGAAATTTACGTGGACATGACAGAGGTTCTCAGTCCATTATATAACACATTATGAGGTGGTTGGAAAGGGAAATGAAATTTACGTGGACATGACAGAGGTTCTCAGTCCATTATATAACACATTATGAGGTGGTTGGAAAGGGAAATGAAATTTACGTGGACATGACAGAGGTTCTCAGTCCGTTATATAACACATTATGAGGTGGTTGGAAAGGGAAATGAAATTTACGTGAACATGACAGAGGTTCTCAGTCCATTATATAAAACATTATAAGGTGGTTGGAAAGCATCAAGTAAACATTTAAAAATATAAAAGTTTAAATACATAATTTTTTTTAGTTTTAGTATTATTAATAGTTTATTTTGATTCATTGAAAATAAACTATAATCTTTTAAATCTTCTAAATAAATGTTATGTCCAATAGGCTAATCCCAGTGGACCTGACTTTGCTACCACACATCAGAAAACCGAACAGACAGTGACCGTGACCTTTACCGCCCTAGAGGTCATGCTCCACCAGGAGGCGTTGCTGTCTCTCATTGTGTTCGCTGAAGGTTTACAGCCTCCACCGCGACCTCAAGTAGAAGCCAAGACCAGTACAACTAGTGAAAGGAAAGAAGAAGTAACGGAGAAAAAAGATCGTCCAAGATCTGGATTAAAGAGTAAATCATATTCATTCTCACTTAACAAATTAATATAAATATGTAATTTTCAAGATACCGAAATGATGTTAAAAAGTATTTAGATATCAATTGTCGAGTAGTCCCTTTCGGTTATTGTGACATATTTTGATATGATTTGATAACATCACAATCTTTGTATGGCGAGACTAATCATACTTGACATACGGGTATGTTTTTAAGGATCTCTACGCGACCTACCGGTATGTTGTTTTAGAATCTCGAAACCTTGTATTCCTTTTTAGTTTAAATTAGATCCTGTTAATTATTATTAACCATTATTTTCTTCAGAATTTTAATTTTCAAAAAATTTAACAACATAGCTTTTGATGATACAAGGCTTTATGTGAAATAGGAAATAACTATCTTTATGTAATACAGTATGAATAATATCACTTACTTCATATGTCTTATAATGATTGTTTTACAGAGAAGGGAAAGGAGAAAGACCCGGATCAGATAGACATCCGAGTCAACGCTCACCTTGACCAGATTGGAGTGACAGTCTGTACCAAACAAAACCTCATCACTGACCTACGTGTTAAAGGTATGGGGTCATTCTCTCCTAAATCTGTCAGCTGTATATATCTAATAGTGGTAAACCTGATTTCTGAAAACAAAAACCATCAGCTTAAGTATAAAATGTCAGTCAATTCATTATGTGATTTATTTTAAGTAAATCTTTGACTGAATCTGTATCTCAGACATTGTAACCTGTCACCAATTCTGTTGTGGACAGGTATTGATGCCAAGGTCACAATACAGGAGGAGAAAACTGTGGTGTCGGCCATGTTGAAAGCTATCACCATCTTCGACCCAGACCCCGACACACTGTATCAGAAGGTTGGTGGTCTTTATTGATAGCTACCAGTCTACCAAAGTCAAAAAAGTATTAACTTCAGAAAGAATCTGTAAAAAGCAGCAATTGATCCTTTTTGAAAGTCTGTGCAAGTTCGAATTGTTTCAGCAACCTCATTGAAAGAATAAATGCCCATGTGAAACTATTTTGTCTAATGATATTTATGCCCCCCACACCCAACCCCAATCTTAGATGGGGGATATAATGTTTTCCCGCATCCATTCCATTGCATCCTGTCCTGTTCCATCCTGTCTGGCCATGTGCAATCACATAGAAGTAAATCCCTATGAAAATTTGACTATGAGATGGTTTTAAAACTCAATGAATTTTAATATGATTATTTCTATTTTTAGATTATGGAGATCCAGGGTGAGGCTGTGTTAGCTCTTGATGTTACTATTTATAACCATGCAACAGAGGGCGCTAAATATGCAGACATGTCGTGCATGGATACAAATGTCAACATCACACTTGGCTGCATTCGCCTCGTATTTGTCAACAAATTTGTCAACGATTTATTGGTATGTTTTTTGGTCCTGCCATGAATTGGGTACATAATAGTGCTTTCTAGGTTCATAAACTATGGATTAACCTCGCCTGAAGTGAATAATTGTAAAACACACACTCCTGGATATTGCATACCATTCATGAATTCATTAACTCACCTGTTGTAAAAAATTTGAAATTTAATACAATTAGTGAAATAGTCATTGAATTTCAAACTTATTAAATTCACAATTTCTTTCTAGATGTTTGTGAACAACTTCCAAGCTGCTAAAGACCAAGCAGTATTCCAGGTGGCCCGAGAGCGTATGGTCCAGGCCGGTCAGTCAGTGGCCGAATTCTCGAAGGACGCGGTCAGCAAACTCCAGGAGACAGCTCCTCGTGTTGGCCTCAAAATCAATATGGACGCTCCTCTGATCGTGATTCCGACAAGTTCCAAGTCACGTGAGGTGCTGTTGGCCGACTTCGGTGAACTCAGTATACAGAATAGTTTCCATCTGAGTGGTCAGACGTCCAGTAGTGGTGTACCGGCGGTGTTAGATCGGATGATCATCCAGCTCAAACAGTTAAAACTCACCAGGTAGTCAGATTTTTTTGACTATTCACGAGTTTGCCTTCTATTGATATGTAACTTTCTAAGTTGTGTCCCCTTGATTGTAAAGTCCTGATGTATGATTTAATTCTCTATTTATTGGTAAAGTAACAATACGTTGACTCTAGAATTCCTGTTAATATCCATGGATTAGCTAGTTGGTAAAGTAACAATACGTTGACTCTAGAATTCCTGTTAATATCCATGAATTAGCTAGTTGGTAAAGTAACAATACGTTGACTCTAGAATTCCTGTTAATATCCATGGATTAGCTAGTTGGTAAAGTAACAAAACGTTGACTCTAGAATTCCTGTTAATATCCATGGATTAGCTAGTTGGTAAAGTAACAATACGTTGACTCTAGAATTCCTGTTAATATCCATGGATTAGCTAGTTGGTAAAGTAACAATATGTTGACTCTAGAATTCCTGTTAATATCCATAGATTAGCTAGTTGGTAAAGTAACAATACGTTGACTCTAGAATTCCTGTAAATATCCATAGATTAGCTAGTTGGTAAAGTAACAATACGTTGACTCTAGAATTCCTGTTAATATCCATAGATTAGCTAGTTGGTAAAGTAACAATACGTTGACTCTAGAATTCCTGTTAATATCCATAGATTAGCTAGTTGGTAAAGTAACAATACGTTGACTCTAGAATTCCTGTTAATATCCATGGATTAGCTAGTTGGTAAAGTAACAATACGTTGACTCTAGAATTCCTGTTAATATCCATGGATTAGCTAGTTGGTAAAGTAACAATACGTTGACTCTGGAATTCCCGTTAATATCCATAGATTAGCTAGTAGTTTGAAGCATTATCAACTAGATTATAACCATTTCATGACATCTTCCCCCCTCACACTTTTGTCTTTGCTATCAAATTGATGCCTTTATCAGACATCTCTATTCTTACTTAAATGTCAAAACCACGTAGTGGTAGAGAGTACACTTATAATTAAACCAATAATCTATGTTATTTAATTTCCATTTCAGATCTGTGTTTACGATCGCTGGCGCTAGTCGTGGAGAGTGCCTGATCCTGGAGCCGGTCACCATTACACTGAATGTGACCAGGAATTTGGCCATAGCCTGGTACACTGACCAACCGGAGGTGGACATTACAGGATCTATGGAGGCTATTGTGGTTAGTCGTCACCATGGATACCATAACAATAAACGTCACCATGGTTACCATAACAATTAACTGTTACCATTATCATAGAAAATATCACTATACAATGTATTAACCATACCATTATCATAGAAAATATCACTATACAATGTATTAACCATCCCATTATCATAGAAAATATCACTATACAATGTATTAACCATCCCATTATCATAGAAAATATCACTATACAATGTATTAACCATCCCATTATCATAGAAAATATCACTATACAATGTATTAACCATCCCATTATCATAGAAAATATCACTATACAATGTATTAACCATCCCATTATCATAGAAAATATCACTATACAATGTATTAACCATCCCATTATCATAGAAAATATCACTATACAATGTATTAACCATCCCATTATCATAGAAAATATCACTATACAATGTATTAACCATCCCATTATCATAGAAAATATCACTATACAATGTATTAACCATCCCATTATCATAGAAAATATCACTATACAATGTATTAACCATCCCATTATCATAGAAAATATCACTATACAATGTATTAACCATCCCATTATCATAGAAAATATCACTATACAATGTATTAACCATCCCATTATCATAGAAAATATCACTATACAATGTATTAACCATCCCATTATCATAGAAAATATCACTATACAATGTATTAACCATCCCATTATCATAGAAAATATCACTATACAATGTATTAACCATCCCATTATCATAGAAAATATCACTATACAATGTATTAACCATCCCATTATCATAGAAAATATCACTATACAATGTATTAACCATCCCATTATCATAGAAAATATCACTATACAATGTATTAACCATCCCATTATCATAGAAAATATCACTATACAATGTATTAACCATCCCATTATCATAGAAAATATCACTATACAATGTATTAACCATCCCATTATCATAGAAAATATCACTATACAATGTATTAACCATCCCATTATCATAGAAAATATCACTATACAATGTATTAACCATCCCATTATCATAGAAAATATCACTATACAATGTATTAACCATCCCATTATCATAGAAAATATCACTATACAATGTATTAACCATCCCATTATCATAGAAAATATCACTATACAATGTATTAACCATCCCATTATCATAGAAAATATCACTATACAATGTATTAACCATCCCATTATCATAGAAAATATCACTATACAATGTATTAACCATCCCATTATCATAGAAAATATCACTATACAATGTATTAACCATCCCATTATCATAGAAAATATCACTATACAATGTATTAACCATCCCATTATCATAGAAAATATCACTATACAATGTATTAACCATCCCATTATCATAGAAAATATCACTATACAATGTATTAACCATCCCATTATCATAGAAAATATCACTATACAATGTATTAACCATCCCATTATCATAGAAAATATCACTATACAATGTATTAACCATCCCATTATCATAGAAAATATCACTATACAATGTATTAACCATCCCATTATCATAGAAAATATCACTATACAATGTATTAACCATCCCATTATCATAGAAAATATCACTATACAATGTATTACCCATCCCATTATCATAGAAAATATCACTATACAATGTATTAACCATACCATTATCATAGAAAATATCACTATACAATGAATTAACCATACCATTATCATAGAAAATATCACTATACAATGTATTAACCCATTATCATAGAAAATATCACTATACAATGTATTAACCATCCCATTATCATAGAAAATATCACTATACAATGTATTAACCATACCATTATCATAGAAAATATCACTATACAATATATTAACCATCCCACTATCATAGAAAATATCACTATACAATGTATTAACCATCCCATTATCATAGAAAATATCACTATACAATGTATTAACCATCCCATTATCATAGAAAATATCACTATACAATGTATTAACCATACCATTGTCATAGAAAATATCACTATACAATATATTAACCATACCATTATCATAGAAAATATCACTATACAATGTATTAACCATACCATTATCATAGAAAATATCACTAAACAATGTATTAACCATCCCATTATCATAGAAAATATCACTATACAATGTATTAACCCTACCATTATCATAGAAAATATCACTATACAATGTATTAACCATCCCATTATCATAGAAAATATCACTATACCATATATTAACCATCCCATTATCATAGAAAATATCACTATACCATATATTGACCATCCCATTATCATAGAAAATATCACTATACAATGTATTAACCATCCCATTATCATAGAAAATATCACTATACAATGTATTAACCATACCATTATCATAGAAAATATCACTATACAATGTATTAACCATCCCATTATCATAGAAAATATCACTATACAATGTATTAACCATCCCATTATCATAGAAAATATCACTATACAATGTATTAACCATCCCATTATCATAGAAAATATCACTATACAATGTATTAACCATCCCATTATCATAGAAAATATCACTATACAATGTATTAACCATCCCATTATCATAGAAAATATCACTATACAATGTATTAACCATCCCATTATCATAGAAAATATCACTATACAATGTATTAACCATCCCATTATCATAGAAAATATCACTATACAATGTATTAACCATCCCATTATCATAGAAAATATCACTATACAATGTATTAACCATCCCATTATCATAGAAAATATCACTATACAATGTATTAACCATCCCATTATCATAGAAAATATCACTATACAATGTATTAACCATCCCATTATCATAGAAAATATCACTATACAATGTATTAACCATCCCATTATCATAGAAAATATCACTATACAATGTATTAACCATCCCATTATCATAGAAAATATCACTATACAATGTATTAACCATCCCATTATCATAGAAAATATCACTATACAATGTATTAACCATCCCATTATCATAGAAAATATCACTATACAATGTATTAACCATCCCATTATCATAGAAAATATCACTATACAATGTATTAACCATACCATTATCATAGAAAGTATCACTATACAATGTATTAACCATCCCATTATCATAGAAAATATCACTATACAATGTATTAACCCATTATCATAGAAAATATCACTGTACAATGTATTAACCATCCCATTTTCATAGAAAATATCACTATACAATATATTAACCATCCCATTATCATAGAAAATATCACTATACTATAAAAATGTATGTTTTTGTTTAATCAATAACAATTTTGATGTAATTTATTGTTTTTAGGCAACTATGAGTCAAGGAGATTTCAAAATGGCCATGTCACTTCTGGATGAAAATTTAAACGAAGGTCAAACAAAAAAGGAGACCGTAGGTCAAGGCCAGATTGAACAGCCAACAGAAAGTTCTGTAACAGTTTCACAGGAATCACCTTCTGGATCATGTAAGGAGCAATTTCATCGGTCAATTAATAATATTGATATGGGGATATTGCAATATGTACTCCAAATTTTGACGAAATTAGTTGTCTTATTCTCACACTGTCACTTCCATATTTTGTTCTGGAAATTCATTCTTTACATATACCAAAGTGTGTTGAGATATTAATTTTCAGAATCTTTGTACATTTTTCAAAGTAACCCTATAAATTGTTTACACACCATATGTTTACTATTATAAGCATCACTTCACCTAGAATTTAACATCAATATTTCTTTATTTAGCATCTGCTGGTCAGGTGACGCCAAAGGCCAGTGGCTCAACAGAGGTCAAGGTCAATTACACCAAGGTTAAATTTAACTTCCAAATGAAGAGCTTAGAGGCTGCCTTGTATACAGGAGAAAGCAACTTGGTAGGGATCTCAATCAAAGATAAGATTATTTTTAATAGCATATTTTGTGCTGACAGCATTGTGCTTAATAACAATTCCAGACAGTGTCTGATCATATAAATAATGTGTTTAGGAGCGTTAGGAAGGCCAGTCATGAAAGTAGGTATCTGGAGAAAACCATTTACAAGCAGTCAGTAACAGGCAACTGCCTCACATGGGTTTTGAACTTGAGGTCTAGAAGTTGAGGACTTGTGATAATACGCAGGACATTATAACCAGCCCCAAACACAAGGAAGAATTTAGCTGTAGATAAACTATTCAATAAAAATCTTTTACAGGATTCTGGTACCAGCACAAGAGACCCATCTAAATGTCTTGGCAAGGTCGCACTCAAGGTCATAGCTGTGGATGGCAAGGTCATGCTAGATGGAGCCATAGTTACCAAGGTCATTCTCAAGGACACGGTCGTAGACGATGCCAGACCAGAAAAACAGAACGGAGTCACAAGGTATGTATATATGGTTATGTGGCCATCATCTAGAGGTTTCAGTCTTTAAAGTTGAAGTTTTTTATCTCTTTTTGCAAGAGTAATTTATTGAAATTTGATTTTAAATCAATATTTGTGGTTTCAGGATGATTGAGAGAAATTATGATTCGACGGAGAAGACTGTCGGTACAGGAGGGGGCCAGGGAGCCAACATGATAGACGTCAGTTTTACACAGGACAGTAACCAGGACAAAGATAGTAAGTCACACATATTTAAATTATTTTCTTCTAAATGAAACTTCTACAGTGTCAGTATTTATAATTAAGACACACTTTTCTTTTGTACTTTGATTTTGGGTTCCCATTTTAGCATTTGATATTTCTCTAAAAATAACTTGATGCTCTGGTTGTTGTGAGTTTCACTTGAAGTGTTTAGATTGAAAGCATTTATATTTAACTTTCTGACATTATAATAGTGAGTGTTTTAATTGTACTAATGCACGTACCAAGTGATACCGAATAACGTTTGTGCGGAACTATTGTTTCTATTGGTGATGGAATAACGTCAAAAGTTGATATCCCATGCTAACGTCATTTCAGTGGAAAGATTACAAAGAGTAACATAAGATCACCTTTGGAGATACTAGTCCCGCACAAACGTTATCGGGTGTCACATGGTATGTGAATTAGTACCATTAAAAGTTTTTGTAAGACAAATAAATCGTTGATGTCCTGTTGAGTTGTTTTTGTCAGACAAATAAATTGTTGACATCCTGTTCTGTTGTTTTTGTCAGACAAATAAATTGTTGACGTCCTGTTGTGTTGTTTTTGTCAGACAAATAAATTGTTGACATCCTGTTATGTTGTTTTTGCCAGACAAATAAATTGTTCACGTCCTGTTGTGATGTTTTTGTCAGACAAATGAATTGTTGACATCCTGTTGTGTTGTTTTTGCCAGACAAATAAATCGTTGACATCCTGTTGTGTTGTTTTTGTCAGACAAATAAATTGTTGACTTCCTGTTGTGTTGCTTTTGTCAGACAAATAAATTGTTGACATCTTGTTGTGTTGTTTTTGTGAGACAAATAAGTTGTTGACGTTCTGTTAAGTTGTTTTTGGAAGACAAATAAATTGTTGACATCCGGTTGTGTTGTTTTTGTCAGACAAATAAATTGTTGACATCCGGTTGTGTTGTTTTTGTCAGACAAATATATTGTTGATGTCCTGATGTGTTGTTTTTGTTAGACAAATAAATTGTTGACATCCTGTTGTGTTGTTTTTGTCAGACAAATAAATTGTTGACGTCCTGTTGTGTTGTTTTTGTCAGACAAATAAATTGTTGACGTCCTGTTGTGTTGTTTTTGTTAGACAAATAAATTGTTGATGTCCTGTTGTGTTGTTTTTGTTAGACAAATGAATCGTTGACGTCCTGTTATGTTGTTTTTGTAAGACAAATAAATTGTTGATATCCTGTTGTGTTGTTTTTGTTAGACAAATGAATCGTTGACGTCCTGTTGTATTGTTTTTGTCATACAAATAAATTGTTGACGTCCTGTTGTGTTTTTTTTTGTTAGACAAAAAAATTGTTGATGTCCTGTTGTGTTGTTTTTGTCAGACAAATAAATTGTTGACATCCTGTTGTGTTGTTTTTGCCAGACAAATAAATTGTTGACATCCTGTTGTGTTGTTTTTGTCAGACAGATAAATTGTTGACGTCCTGTTCAATTGTTTTTATTAGACAAATAAATTGTTGACGACCTGTTGTGTTGTTTTTGTTAGACAAACAAATTGTTGACGACCTGTTGTGTTGTTTTTGTTAGACAAATAAATTGTTGACGACCTGTTGTGTTGTTTTTGTTAGACAAATAAATTGTTGACCTCCTGTTATGTTGTTTTTGTAAGACAAATAAATTGTTGACGTCTTGTTAAGTTGTTTTTGTCTGACAGATAAATTGTTGACGTCCTGTTCAATTGTTTTTGTTAGACAAATAAATTGTTGACGACCTGTTGTGTTGTTTTTGTTAGACAAATAAATTGTTGACGTCTTGTTGTGTTGGTTTTGCCAGACAAATAAATTGTTGACGACCTGTTGTGTTGTTTTTGCCAGACAAATAAATTGTTGACGTCCTGTTCAATTGTTTTTGTTAGACAAATAAATTGTTGACATCCTGTTGTGTTGTTTTTGTCAGACATATAAATTGTTGACATCCTGTTGTGTTGTTTTTGTCAGACATATAAATTGTTGACATCCTGTTTCAGTTGTGGTGAAGGTCAGCAGCCTATACATCTGTGTATGTGTGGACTTCCTCATGGCCCTCGCTACGTTCTTCCAAATGCCCGAGTCCAAATCCAAACCGGCGGTAACAGCCAAGGAGGATAAACCAAAAGGTATTGACTTAAGGCTACACTAGATTTCATAGATATATCTTGGCTTTGCATTTTACATAATTATTTTTATGTCTGATAATGATAGAATCTGATATAGGTCTGTCAAGTGGACAGAAATATCTCAACCAGACGGAAAGATTTTGGCTTGTCTACTCCTGGCTTGCCGAGCGTTGATAGCCCAAATGAGATAGATATCCCTGTCAATCTGACAGACCCATGTTTGATTCTTTTTCTCCCATACTTTAGTGAGAAATTGTGAAAATTCAGGTGTTCAGAAACATTTCCAAAACATTGTAGTAATCCGTGGCATTGATGATGCTAATAGATTCATTTATTTACAGCCACTCCATCTAAACAAGCACAAGAGGCACCGTTCGCTGAGATGAGAATCAGCGTTACCATGGAGAAGCCTGAGATCATTCTCATAGAGGACCAATCAAAGCCTAGCAGTACGGCCCTCAAAATGGATGTGAGTATCGTGAATAGTGTTATAGTCCGTTCAAACTTGATTTGATTGTGAACCAAACAGCTGTTAGGAAATAGGATGGAGTTGGTCATCAAAAGTGTCAATTTGCCTTAATTCTGTTTTTTACTCAAGTTTCTTTCGAGAAATCAATGCCAGGTAGATCATCCGGCTAGAATTTGAAGGCCCTGAGCTTGAAATCAACCCCTACTCCCTCCCCTCCCCTCCAACCCCTACCCCCTCCCCTCCCCTCCAACCCCTACCCCCTCCCCTCCCCTCCAACCCCTGACCCCTCCCTTCCTTCTTACCACTATAATTTTTCTCTCTTACTCATCAATATTTGTAAAAAGACGGGAGATGAAATGAGTGAAGAAATACTTGTTTATTTATTATCTGTAATATAATTTTGTTTTTCAGACACATCTGTCCTTTAAGATGAGGATGTCAGCGGAGCGACAAGAAATGTCTGCCACTATCCGAGATCTTCAGATTATCTCTTGTGTTTTTAACCAGCGTCAAAATGTTGGGTCACAGGTATGTTTCTTCTGGCCGAAATTCAATTCTAACAGAAATCATTCATTCTTCAGGACATTTAACTATCTGATATCTACATCATGAAAATTCCTTAAACAAATATCCCTCCTATGGAAAAATTAAAAATTAATCTCATTGTGGCAAGATTTAGACTACAGTATCTACCAACTGAAATTTAAAAAGGGAAAAAATAATGCTAAATTTGTTTTTGTGAAATGATACAAAGAACATATCTTTTGTAATTTACACATAAGCTTTCTGTAGAAGTTAGAATAGTATTCACTGTGGTTAGACAATTGCCATTAGCCTATCCTTTAGTTTGAGGCTTCCAAGCTGCAATTACCTGAATACCTTCTGGCTAAAGATTAGGTGAGGGTATATGACAGTCCTAGAGAATCCTATTTCATTAATACCTTGTAAGCCAGCCTCTGTGGACAGATATACTGTGTATAATAATGTGTATGTTTTGTGCAGATACTCAACCCTTGTGAGATCTCTTTCTATAGCCATGCTCTGTGGACAGATATACTGTGTATAATTATGTTTTGTTACAGATACTCAACCCTTGTGAGATCTCATTCTATAGCCAGGCTCCCTTTGGTAAAGGGGCCCACATGGACCTATCTACCACAGACCTGATACTGAACATCTCGCCAGCCACCATAAGAACAATCTCAGCTGTGGTGGCAACGCTTTCCGCGAAATCTGTGAGTATCTGCTGCTGGGAGAAATAATTACACAACAATCCAATTTAGTTATCAATAGGGGTCATGACCTTTAAATTCAAGAGGCATGACTTATATAACAATGTAACGGTATTGTCAATTGTGGTCACAACCTTTAAATTCAGGAGGCATGACTTATACAACAATGTAACGGTATCATCCATTGGGGTCACAACCTTTAAATTCAAGAGGCATGACTTATATAACAATGTAACGGTATCATCCATTGGGGTCACAACCTTTAAATTCAGGAGGCATGACTTATACAACAATGTAACGGTATCGTCAATTGGGGTCACAACCTTTAAATTCAGGAGGCATGACTTATACAACAATGTAACGGTATCATCCATTGGGGTCATGACCTTTAAATTCAGGAGGCATGACTTATAGAACAATCCAATTTGATAATCTATAGGGGTCATGACCTTTAAATCTAGGGGGCATGACATCCAATTACATGTATTCAAATGTTTATTAGTGGTAATAGCCACATTGTTGAATGAAAAAGTAATTCAAATAACTATTGGATGAATATTCCCAGCTAAAACAAGTGTTCAAATTTGTTGATGGTATGTAGGGAGAGGCGGAGGAAGACAATGCGTACCAGGTGCCGTCGGACCTGTGGGAGATTAAAAAATTGGAAGGCAACAACTTTTGGTACCTAACAACAGGGGAAGTGGTCACGCCTGACCGAGATCTTAGTTCACTGGAGGATGAAGATATCAGAGAAGAACAGGTAAAAAAATGTAGGAAACCTAACTGTCTGATGGGTAGAGAACTCGTGATAGAGTGTGGTGTGGCTTGGTATCAACCAACTATTATTAATATTAGTGGGTAATTAGGCATAGTACTGTTATTGTAAAACCTTTATTGACAATTTGATCTATTTTGAGATGTATTTCAATGAGGATGATATAACAAATATATACTTGAAGCTGTGGTATAATTATTTGGTATTATTGATTACAGTAGCTGTTGTAAAGTTTTGTTCTACTTAGCACTTTGTCATCACAAATAAATTTTAAAATGGAAAAGGAAAGTTAAAACCAAAATTAATGAAATAATGGAAAAGGAAAGTTAAAACCAAAATCAATTAAAAATGAAACCTTTTCTGAACTGAAACAGATTGATAGATACTTAAAATGACTGAGAGAAAAAAGTCTTTCATATGTTCATTTGGTATTGAAAGTGTAAATCTGTCTGATAACAAAAGCTGGTGCATTTGGTAAGTTTAAATTAGAGAAAATTGCTAAAGAACTATTTCTTAATTCAATAAGTCATTTTTTGCTGACAAAACATATAATACAGGATTTCTCAAGATATTTGTTTTAAATTTTTTATCAAGAATGTGAAAAGTGTTCATGGTTGAGTTATTTCTCCAGGGAAAAGCAGTCACTCTGTCAGGATATGAAGTAGGTGGATCATTCCTAGTGACCTTTGTGCTTTACACATGCAGACATCTGGTTGCTAGGTTACCTGGTTACCATGTTAAATAAAGAGTTGCTATAGTCAATTTACATTGCAATAACTAGGCCACTATTTAGAACAACATTCACACAGCTTTATGCGTACAGCCTTAGTTTCCATGACAACAATTGTTGCTGAACCATTGTTGCTAAGCGCACATTAAATTGTTTACATATTCACCTCCATAGTTTCCATGACAATCACCTATGTTTCCATGGTTACAGTTGCTGTTGACCTATAAAGTATGCCATCCTGCTTTCTGTTTCCATTGTTGCTGTTCCTTGATGTTTTAGGTTCACATAATTAATCTAATGTTTTGTTTGATGTTAGTTCAAAGTTTGAAATTAATTTTTTGTTGAATATTGAAAAACTGCAAAAGTTGCTATGATATTTTACCATTTTTGCCCAGCAGTTGAAGGGCAACTTTTCATTCACCCCTAAAACTTCATAGTGGACTGACCTTGTTCTTGATATGGAGGAGTCTAAATGTGTCTCCAGGGGTTTATGTTAAATGTCTGCTACATTCTGTAGTATTCAGAAAATATCAAAAATAAATGTTTTTGTTTACAGTCAAACTCTGAAGCGGTATATAATACGTTATTAGTCTGTGTGTGGCACATTTTAGTTTGTTTTTGTTTGTTTTAAATTTGTTTGTTTGTTTAAGTTATTCTTCATAACAACATATTACATATACTTAATACGGCAAATATTTATCAATTGTCATGCGGTTTGATAGAATTTTCCTTTGAATTTAATATTTATTTGACTTTGAAGTATATTTTGGTAAGTTTTATTCAGAATAAAAAAAAAAGAATTAAACAAAAACAGGCCATTTTCATTTTCATATCCAAATTTTCAGACACCATTGGAAAAAAATTGAACTTTAATTTATAAAATGATCTCATGATTTGTTTGCTCATTCAATAGTTGGTTGTTTTCAACATAATCATCCATTTCATTTTGTAACGATTCTAGATCGAGCTGTTACAGATCTTAACTAATAAATGTCTAAATACTTGTAAACATCGTTCTTTTTAGTATATACATGGTAGTATATATCCCCATCTAGTGAAATTATTCTTTGAGCTATTTTCTCAGAGTTTTCTATAATTAGATTTTATCAAACTATCTTTTTCTGTCCGTTTTGTAAGAGACATTGGCATGGCTTTGTTCAAACCTATATGTCCGTTTCAAGATCCCAAAACAATGTGAGTAAAGTACATTTTGCCATTGATTAGTCCCACCATCCGATGATTATGACGTCACAAACATGATGTCACAATCACCGGATGATGGGACTTTTCGAAGGTAAATCATATTTTACCCACATTTTTCTTGGGTCTCAATACCGCCATTATTCTTATATTTTTTTTAAATATGAAATATTTGGCATAGTCTCTTTTGAAAACTTCATCTGTTCTTTTGATAAATTTAATCAAAGAATATCTTTAAATATCAATGGATGCTTCTTACATTGCATGGCTTGAGACATATATTTTTTTAAAACATGTACCATTTAGTACAAAAAGCATCTTAAGGCATGAAATGCTTTTGGAGAAAAAACATTTAAATGAAAAATTAATTTTCCATTAGATGGTACAGCATTTTGTTGTTAACCTATGAACCTAAAACTAATTTCCTGGTTAGACTGCATTGAATCCTATTTGACACCCTCTTATAATAGCTTCTTTGTTATACAAATTCTGTAACTTTTTAAAAGGACGCCCTCGTATTCAGGGACCACTTCTGTAGAGAGTTCACTCTCTGTATTAAGATCTCCCCTTGTACAAATTCTTTAACTTTTTAAAAGGACACCCTCATATTCAGGGACCACTTCTGTAGAGACTTCACGCTCTGTACTAAGATCTCCCCTTGTACAAATTCTGTAACTTTTTAAAAGGACGCCCTCGTATTCAGGGACCACTTCTGTAGACTTCACTCTCTGTACTAAGATCTCCCCTTGTACAAATTCTTTAACTTTTTAAAAGGACGGCCTCGTATTCAGGGACCACTTCTGTAGAGAGTTCACCTCTGTACTAAGATCTCCCCTTGTACAAATTCTTTAACTTTTTAAAAGGACGCCCTCGTCTTCAGGGACCACTTCTGTAGAGAGGTCACTCTCTGTACTAAGATCTCCCCTTGTACAAATTCTGTAACTTTTTAAAAGGACGCCCTCGTATTCAGGGACCACTTCTGTAGAGAGTTCACTCTCTTTACTAAGATCACCCCTTGTACAAAATCTGTAACTTTTTAAAAGGACACCCTCGTATTCAGGGACCACTTCTGTAGAGAGTTCACTCTCTGTTCTAAGATCTCCCCTTGTACAAATTCTGTAACTTTTTAAGGTGGTTCGATACAGTTAGGCCTAAAAATTTTCCCTCGTTTAATTTTCTTTAAAATTTGCTCATTGAAAGATTGGTTGATAAACTGTTTATTAAGGCTTTTATTTGAAATTTGACCGTGCGGTTTTGGAAATATTGTACTCTCAATTACCCTACTTCACCGTCTGTTTTACTCAAAATACAATTTTACACACATATTTTCAAAGCTTGGTAATTGACTGAAATATTGCAAACAACAACATTTTTTATCTTTAATATGTAAGGTTATATGGCAATCAATGACCTCAATGTCGATTCCACTCCTAAAAATACATTAATTATGAATTTTTCACGCGAATGCATGTAAATGAGGCCTAAAAAGGGCCAATTTTTGCATTTGAATTTCAACTTAAATACCTAATTTAAAAAAATTGTGTTGTTTAATTTTCTTTATTTGTTTGTCTACATAATTATACAGTTGTTTGGGATATGATGAAAGAATACAAAAAAAATTGACAGCGGAATTTTTGAATAATTAGCCTTTCTATACCCCTACCCCCTAAAAAATGACTTTTTTCACAATTATATTATTAGACCGAAATCGAGCGGTAATATTTTTATAAAGAACATCTTATATATTCAACATTATAAAGTGTAATATTCTGATAATATAAATTGTTATATCTGTTAATTTTATGTCACGATGCCACCGATTTGATGCTATACAAAGCTAAGAAATGGCACAAATAAGCCATTATTTTGCCTGGATATAATATTTGAAAATTGAATAAGGAAAATTCTGTGTAAAAATTTCACTTCAGTTACCCTTTAGACAATCCATGGTTTTATATTGTTTAAGCGGAAACATATTTCATCAAAATCTATCTTTCCATCGTCAAGATATCTTAGCTTCAATTGTCGTTTGAGGCAGATATTCAAGCATTAATTTGAATTTGGCGCCAAAATTGTAACGATGAAAAGCGTCTACGTGACAACGATCGAAGTTGATAACTTCAACTTGATCACAACAATGTCAATAAAATCGATGTCATCATACACAACTGTATGTTTTTTGTATGTTTTTTGATGAGATATATGCATATCTAATAATGTAGATATATATTTATTATCCAAAGTAAACTAAAACGGATTTTTGGATCCTCAATATAACCTATACGGCAAATGTCCGCCTAAGAAAAAAATCTCTTATTCTGAATCCTCGATCTACGTTCAGCTGATTACAGTAGACAGGAAAATAATTAGTCTATGCCTACATGTACATGTTTAGTTTCTATATCACAGATATAATACTGTTGTTGACACTAGCTTACATGTGTTTTTTCGTAGGATAGTATTTGATCAACTGAATCAGAGTACTCCCATGCATTTTCTCAAAACGGGAAATACATGCATCATCTAATTACATTAGTTAGGCCTATGTCTTATCGTACATGTATACAGTAAATAAAGTCTTGTTTCCCGAACGTGTTAGTGCTTATTGAGGATCATATTAGCTAAACATGATACATGTAGACATCTACATATGCAATATTCATGAAATATACTAGCGTGTACAAATTGAACGAAAAGCAGGGGTGGGGCGATGGAGAGATGAAAATATTTCTGTATCTGTAGTTTTATACTAGAGGATTACTCGGCGAAATTGGAATATCTGGATTTAATTATGCATCTTCCTTAAAACACATGTATATTAAGTGTCAAATATTCAGAGTTTAACGGATTTGAACAGAAAATGTTTTAATCCCTTGATTGTTATGAAATCTTATTTTATTCAGTACAAGATCGAGACCGTATCTCGGTATATATCAGTCCGTTTGTATGAGTTACGTAATTTGCTTCTCAAAAGATACATATAGCTTCATGTTATAATTAGCCTAGAAATTAAATTCAAAGATCTGACAACGTTATTTTTTTTTCTAGTTTGTCGAAACTAAGTCCTACACCTACCGTACAATATCGACAAATACGCCATTTATCGACTATACTATCCTGATTTTAATGTTAAACAGTAAGATATCGTTAGACGGATAACATATAGATCGCTATTCTTCATAATCTAAGTCACGAAAGAGTTTTCATGTGCAGATCCGAATGCACTCATTGACCCGAGGAGGTCCAAACGAACGGCGCATTCGATCACTGTTCGGAACGTCCTTAAATGGACGCCCTCGTATTCAGGGACCACTTCTGTAGAGACTTCACTCTCTGTACTAAGATCTCTCCTTGTACAAATTATGTAACTTTTTAAAAGGACGCCCTCGTATTCAGGGACCACTTCTGTAGAGAGTTCACTCTCTGTACTAAGATCTCCCCTTGTACAAATTCTGTAACTTTTTAAAAGGACATACTTGTATTCAGGGACCACTTCTGTAGAGAGTTCACTCTCTGTACTAAGATCTCTCCTTGTACAAATTCTGTAACTTTTTAAAAGGACGCCCTCGTATTCAGGGACCACTTCTGTAGAGACTTCACTCTCTGTACTAAGATCTCCCCTTGTACAAATTCTGTAACTTTTTAAAAGGACATACTTGTATTCAGGGACCACTTCTGTAGAGAGTTCACTCTCTGTACTAAGATCTCTCCTTGTACAAATTCTGTAACTTTTTAAAAGGACGCCCTCGTATTCAGGGACCACTTCTGTAGAGACTTCACTCTCTGTACTAAGATCTCCCCTTGTACAAATTCTGTAACTTTTTAAAAGGATGCCCTCGTATTCAGGGACCACCTCTGTAGAGAGTTCACTCTCTGTACTTAGATCTCCCCTTGTACAAATTCTGTAACTTTTTAAAAGGATGCCCTCGTATTCAGGGACCACTTCTGTAGAGAGTTCACTCTCTGTACTAAGATCTCCCCTTGTACAAATTCTGTAAATTTTTAAAAGGACACCCTCGTATTCAGGGACTACTTCTGTAGAGCGTTCACTCTCTGTACTTAGATCTCCCCTTGTACAAATTCTGTAACTTTTTAAAAGGACACCCTCATATTCAGGGACCACTTCTGTAGGGAGTTCACTCTCTGTACTAAGATCTCCCCTTGTACAAATTCTGTAACTTTTTAAAAGGACGCCCTCGTATTCAGGGACCACCTCTGTAGAGAGTTCACTCTCTGTACTTTGATCTCCCCTTGTACAAATTATGTAACTTTTTAAAAGGACACCCTCGTATTCAGGGACCACTTGTGTAGAGAGTTCACTCTCTGTACTAAGATCTCCCCTTGTACAAATTCTGTAACTTTTTAAAAGGACGCCCTCGTATTCAGGGACCACTTCTGTAGAGAGTTCACTCTCTGTACTAAGATCTCCCCTTGTACAAATTCTGTAAATTTTCAAAAGGACACCCTCGTATTCAGGGACCACTTCTGTAGAGAGTTCACTCTCTGTACTAAGATCTCCCCTTGTACAAAATCTGTAACTTTTTAAAAGGACGCCCTCGTATTCAGGGACCACCTCTGTAGAGAGTTCACTCTCTGTACTAAGATCTCCCCTTGTGCAAATCATGTAACTTTTTAAAAGGACACCCTCGTATTCAGGGACCACTTCTGTTGAGAGTTCACTCTCTGTACTAAGATCTCCCCTTGTACAAATTCTGTAATTTTTCAAAAGGACACCCTCGTATTCAGGGACCACTTCTGTAGAGAGTTCACTCTCTGTACTAAGATCTCCCCTTGTATAAATTATGTAACTTTTTAAAAGGAGGCCCTCGTATTCAGGGACCACTTCTGTAGAGAGTTCACTCTCTGTACTAAGATCTCCCCTTGTACAAATTCTGTAACTTTTCAAAAGGACACCCTTGTATTCAGGGACCACTTCTGTAGAGACTTCACTCTCTGTACTAAGATCTCCCCTTGTACAAATTCTGTAACTTTTTAAAAGGACACCCTTGTATTCAGGGACCACTTCTGTAGCGAGTTCACCATTTGTACTTAGATCTCCCCTTGTACAAATTCTGTAACTTTTTAAAAGGACGCCCTCGTATTCAGGGACCACCTCTGTAGAGAGTTCACTCTCTGTACTAAGATCTCCCCTTGTACAAATTCTGTAACTTTTTAAAAGGACATACTTGTATTCAGGGACCACCTCTGTAGAGAGTTCACTCTCTGTACTAAGATCTCCCCTTGTACAAATTCTGTAACTTTTTAAAAGGACACCCTCGTATTCAGGGACCACTTCTGTAGAGACTTCACTCTCTGTACTTAGATCTTCCCTTGTACAAATTCTGTAACTTTTTAAAAGGACACCCTCGTATTCATGGACCACCTCTGTAGAGTGTTCACTTTATGTACTAAGATCTCCCCTTGTACAAATTCTGTAACTTTTTAAAAGGACACCCTCGTATTCAGGGACCACTTCTGTGGAGAGTTCACTCTCTGTACTAAGATCTCCCCTTGTACACATTCTGTAACTTTTTAAAAGGACACCCTCATATTCAGGGACCACTTCTGTAGAGAGTTCACTCTTTGTACTTAGATCTCCCCTTGTTCAAATTCTGTAACTTTTTAAAAGGATGCCCTTTGTGTTCAGGGACCACCTCTGTAGAGAGTTGACTCTCTGTACTAAGTCTACCCTTGTACAAAGAATTTACCAGGTACAGGGACCATTTATGTTTAGAAACACTTGCCATATTCAACCCAATAAGCGCCCCTCCCCCTTTTTTGAGGCCTCAATTTCACTTACCTCGGCTTAGATACAGACTGAAACTATAAAAACTGCATAGATTTCTCTATTTGATTTCTTTTGCAAATTGATTAATGACTGACTGTGTGCAATGTTTTGTGAAATGTTAAAAATGTTTAAAAAATGGGCCCTAGCCCTTGGTCCTATTAAAGGAAAAATTCAGTGATGCTTATTCTGTTACATAACCACAAATCAAAATATGACATAAATGTATGGTTCTATATTCCTTATGAAACAAACAACAAGAAATATTGACAAATTCCATGAAGTATTTTGATCGACACCGTTGAAATAGCAGGTATAGCGTGTACGTTAATCAAATGTAATACATAACCACTGAGGAGTTGGTGAAGTTTATTTAGACAAGTACATGCACCTAACAACGTAAATACACCAGTGTATAAGCGATTTTAGTAGTTCTAGACAAAAAATTCTTTACTACACTGGCAAGGGCCAGAGTTCAGTATACAAGATGTCCAACCACAATGTGTAATGGCAGACAGTGAGCGAGTTTGAACATTTCACATATATTTCACTACGGTGGACTTTTGTAGCATATGACAGTAAACCAAATAATCTGTTTTCCATTAGAACTGGTCGTTTCCAAAATGCGTAGTCAGGGGGAACAACTCTAATAGTATTTTAAGCTAGGTGGCACTATCGCCACCTAGCGCCAGTTCTTTGCTTGAAGTAGAACTGTTGTTGTTCCCCCATATGACGTAGGTCTAAGTAAAATATTCAATTTTAATGTACTCTTAGACTGGATTGTCCCTTTAAGGGCCCTTCCATTTCTGCAATTTTTTAACCACAAAGGGTGCTCATTTGATCGAATATGGTAACTTTTGTTTTTATTTGGATTTAGAGACACTTTACTCAATAAAGATTTTGATGTTACTAAGAAACCTGAGTTCTTTAAACAGACACCACCTCAGTGTTAAGAGACCCCCCACCCCCTCTTTAAAGAGACATGTATACCTGTCTTTGAAGCCGCATCCCTCAAAAGAGCATGCTTATTTACATTGCTGCATCTTGTTTGATTCAATTCTGAAGAAATTCAATAATGATTACCTTGTGATGCAGTTTAAATTTGTTAAAAATATTCATACCATTATTTGAGTCACTTTCATCCTTTCTAATCAATCTTCTTGTTGCGCATGACCAAATGAAATTGATAAATGTGCTAAAAAATAATGTGGATTTTGCAAGCATTTTTGAATGAATAAAAACTAAGCATTTTCATCTGTGTATTAGTACATACTGGGCTGTACACTATACTTTGCTGAGCATGTTTATTCTACTGTTACATGTAGTAACCAAAATGTGTCAAGGTTATAAGCTAGCTTTAAGTTTCTTCAACATTACAATCAAATAATCTTTTAAAGGAAAATTACTATTAAATTGCCTTTTTGCAAATACATTTTTTTCTGAAACATTAAAATTTTAATTTGAATTTCATTTGAAATATTTTATCAGGTATTTGGTAAACTTTAGGGCGATTATGAAGGAGAATATGCAGTAAAATGAACTACTGGATGTTTAATTATATTTCAAAATCTGTGGTGTTTCACTGAGCAATAACTTAAAAATCTACTACAACATTAGGCTTGTTGAAAGCTGCGAAATATCTTTAATGAAACTGTCATTTAGATTTAGGAATATATTTCCAAGAGTGTATGCTGCTGTATAATTTTTGGTGAATTGTTATTGATGGATTCAACGGAAACCTTTAAAAGATTTGTTAAAGAATATTTATGTTTTCAAAATTACTCTTGAATCTATATCTATAAAGCTATGCATTCTCCCTACCCTCTTCCTTAACCTTTGTTTGCTTCCACCTCACACTTTTTGTACACTTCAATAGTTTTTTAAAACACTTAGTTCTGTATTTTAGAACAATCATGTTTAGGTTGAATGTTAAATCATGATTGAATTTATTGAAAGATGTAAATTACTAAAAATAAACTTGTGACAATCAATTTTTGTTAAATTTCGGAAAAAAAGATTTTGAATAACTTTGTACAAACTAAGTTACACGTAAATAATAATTTGAAATATTAAGAAATATTTATTTAGTATTGTGAACTTTGTAAACTGTGATTTTGTAAGTATAGATACTGATTCTTACTGAGTGAATATATTATGTGAAGATAATGGTAAATTGATGTCATGATAATTAGATAATTATTATTTGCTTTACATTGGGCATTTCATCCGCAAGAAGATATTTTATAATTAGTAATCTGAAGTCAATTTCTGTATGCTTATTAGAGTTAGTGTTGAAGAGTGACATCAGGATACTTTAACGAGAATTTATATCTCATTAATTACACTCTGTTTTACAGCTGATTATAAAAGTTCCGACAATCGTAGTGAAGATTGAAGGTGGAGTAGGGAACAGAACAGTGCCCCTCCTCATCCTAGAGTCTTCCTTCCAGGGGGAGGTAAAGGATTGGAGTGGTAAGGTGAGTTAGGGGGTAGGGGGAGTACCCCTCCTCATCCTAGAGTCATCCTTCCAGGGGGAGGTAAAGGATTGGAGTGGTAAGGTGAGTTAGGGGGTAGGGGGCAGTACCCCTCCTCATCCTACAGTCTTCCTTCCAGGGGGAGGTAAAGGATTGGAGTGGTAAGGTGAGTTAGAGGGTAGGGGGCAGTACCCCTCCTCATCCTAGAGTCTTCCTTCCAGGGGGAGGG
Source organism: Argopecten irradians irradians (assembly GCA_004382745.1). NCBI lineage: Eukaryota > Metazoa > Mollusca > Bivalvia > Pectinida > Pectinidae > Argopecten > Argopecten irradians. Next base: position 81,524 of record SAYR01032664.1, read on the forward strand.
AAAGGATTGGAGTGGTAAGGTGAGTTAGGGGGTAGGGGGAGTACCCCTCCTCATCCTAGAGTCATCCTTCCAGGGGGAGGTAAAGGATTGGAGTGGTAAGGTGAGTTAGAGGGTAGGGGAGCAGTACCCCTCCTCATCCTAGAGTCTTCCTTCCAGGGGGAGGTAAAGGATTGGAGTGGTAAGGTGAGTTAGGGGGTAGGGGGCAGTACCCCTCCTCATCCTAGAGTCTTCCTTTCAGAGGGGCGTAAAGGATTGGAGTGGTAAGGTGAGTTAGGGGGTAGGGGAAGTACCCCTCCTCATCCTAGAGCCATCCTTCCAGGGGGGGTAAAGGATTGGAGTGGTAAGTTGAGTTAGGGGTAGGGGGCAGTACCCCTCCTCATCCTAAAGCCATCCTTCCAGGGGGAGATGAAGGATTGGAGTGGTAAGGTGAGTTAGGGGGTAGGGGGCAGTACCTCTCCTGATCCTAGAGTCATTCTTTCAGGGGTAGGTAAAGGATTGGAGTGGTAAGATGGATCAGGGGGTAAGGGGGACAGTACCCCTCCTCATCCTAGAATCATCCTTCTAGGGGGAGGTGAAGGATTGGAATGGTAAGATGAGTTAATGGGTAAGGGGGCAGTACCCCTCCTCATCGTAGAGTCTTCCTTCCAGGGGGAGGTAAAGGATTGGAGTGGCAAGGTGAGTTAGGGGGTAGGGGCAGTACCCCTCCTCATCCTAGAGTCATCCTTCCAGGGGGAGGTAAAGGATTGGAGTGGTAAGGTGAGTTAGGGGTTAGGGGGCAGTACCCCTCCTCATCCTAAAGTTATCCTTCCAGTGGGATGTAAAGGATTGGAGTGGTAAGGTGAGTTAGGGGGTAGGGGGAAGTACTCCTCCTGATCCTAGAGTCATCCTTCCAGGGAGGGGTAAAGGATTGGAGTGGTAAGGTGAGTTAGGGGGTAGGGGGGCAGTACCTCTCATCATCCTAGAGTCATCCTTCCAGGGGGAGGTAAACGATTGGAATGGTAAGATGAGTTAATGGGTAAGGGACAGTACCCCTCCTCATCCTAGAGTCATCCTTCCAGGGGGAGGTAAAGGATTGGAGTGGTAAGGTGAGTTAGGGGGTAGGGGGCAGTACCCCTCCTCATCCTAGAGTCTTCCTTCCAGGGGGAGGTAAAGGATTGGAGTGGTAAGGTGAGTTAGAGGGTAGGGGGCAGTACCCCTCCTCATCCTAGAGCCATCCTTCCAGAGGGGGGTAAAGGATTGGAGTGGTAAGATGAGTTAGGGGACAGGGGGCAGTACCCTTCATCATCCTAAAGCCATCATTCCAGGGAGAGGTAAAGGATTGGAGTGGTAAGGTGAGTTAGAGGGTAGGGGGCAGTACCCCTCCTGATCCTAGAGTCATCCTTCCAGGGGGAGGTAAAGGATTGGAGTGGTAAGGTGAGTTAGGGGGTAGGGGGAAGTACTCCTCCTGATCCTAGAGTCATCCTTCCAGGGAGAGGTAAAGGATTGGAGTGGTAAGGTGAGTTAGGGGGTAGGGGGGCAGTACCTCTCATCATCCTAGAGTCATCCTTCCAGGGGGAGGTAAAGGATTGGAATGGTAAGATGAGTAATGGGTAAGGGACAGTACCCCTCCTCATCCTAGAGTCATCCTTCCAGGGGGAGGTAAAGGATTGGAGTGGTAAGGTGAGTTAGGGGGTAGGGGGGCAGTACCTCTCATCATCCTAGAGTCATCCTTCCAGGGGGAGGTAAAGGATTGGAATGGTAAGATGAGTTAATGGGTAAGGGACAGTACCCCTCCTGATCCTAGAGTCTTCCTTCCAGGGGGAGATAAAAGTTTGGAGTGAGAACATGAGTGCAGAGCTTATTTATCCTGATTAGATTCACCCTTTTCTGGTAAACAGTTTTGGATTGTACAGGAGTTTGGGAAAGACAGAGTGGGGGTGGCAGAGGATAGATCTCAATCTCAAGATTTTCACTGACAAGAAAGTTATATGGTAAACAGATCTATGATATACATGTCTTTGAAATTTTATCTCATATTGTTCATTTGACCTTTACTGTATGTTTGACCTTTGCTGTCTCTTTGACCTTTGTTGTTCATTTGACCTTTCCTGTTTGTCCTTCAGCTTGGAGTTGAAAGCACTTTGAAGGTCGAGGTGGCTTACTATAATGAGAAGCTGACGGTGTGGGAGCCCTTGGTGGAACCCATCATGGAGGACGGTAAACTACGCAGATGGGAACTCGGACTTGAGGTAAGGGCATTTTACTCCGAAACTATTCTAACGGTAATGGAGGGTATAAAATTATAGGTCTTTTGAAATAATTTTACTGAGTATGGAGCAGGTACAATGGGATAGATATGAAGGTGAATGAGTCAGTATCTGTTATTAAAAACTTAAAGTTATATTTCCACTCGAGCTTATTACAAGGTCTCTCAATCATCTTTATGTTGCAGGTGACGATGAATGAAGATATACCTATGATTACGGATGATGACGTTGACGGCGAGTCAGAAAATATTGTCTTACCTCCACCTAAGATGTCTGTTAACATCAGATCTAATGATGATCTACAGCTAGTCATGACTAAAACCTGTCTGGAGGTGTTAAACAACTTAGGCAAAGTTAGTGTGTTCTTTATGTCATATTCTGCTTATTGTCACATTCTGCTTATTATCATATTCTACTTAATATCACTTTCTACTTTATATCATATTTTGGTTATATTTATTTTTATTTTCTGCAGTAATATGATAATCTTGATATCAATATATGTGGATGTTTTTCCTTCTTTATTCTGTCTTTACGTAGAGTAATCTGCCCTTGTAACGAGTTATTGATTATGACGTAATGTGTTTGTTACCCTACCATTATATTTTTCATTTTATTTTATTTTGCTCATAAAATAATAAATGTAATAATCAATACCTACCAGTAAGGGACATAACTCTGTAACATGTACAGATGGAATATTAACCTAAAGCTAAGTCCCTGTTTATATAAGTTGTTCAGTGAGGTGTATGAGCTATGTTTATAACTTTAGTCATTCTGTGATGTGTATCAGTTCTATTTGTAATTTCAGTCGTTCGGTGAGACGTATCAGTTCTATTTATAATTTCAGTCGTTCGGTGAGGCGTATCAGCTGGTGGAACCTACAGAGAAGGCTGGAGTTGTTATGTCGCCCTACGTCATAAAAAACAATACCGGTATCCCCATGGTGATGAAACTCGACAACTCATTTGAGGTATTGGGTCTCAAGTATTCATTAGGTTTTAGAACATTTGTAATTTGATTCACCTTTTGTGATTGCAGGGTCCTGGTTCAATGTTTACCACAGACTCCTGGATATTTCAGGTGTCAGCTTATTTGAAAATTAAAATCCTCAGCTGGAGCATCAAATGTCATCGTTAAATTGTGTTTCTAGTATGAAATACATTGTCTTTTCCTTTACTAATGAATTCTCATACTTTTGTCTATCAATAATCATGTACTTAATTATCTTCCCTAGTAATGTTGCTTATCTATGTACTATACTTCATTTGATGATATTGTCAGTGTATTTGCTATGAGTTGTCTCCCTTGATAGATGCCAGAAGATGCCTCCAACATGAAGGTTAGCCTGTCCCCCACTCGTGAGCTCCATTTATTTACCAGAAAGAAGAGTGTGTTGAGTAGAAAGGCTTCAGTGATCAAAGCAACACAGGAGGGAGACGAGAAAAAACTCATCTTCCAGGTAAAATGATATACAGTAAAGCCTGCTTTAGTTACCACCTTTGTTGAAAGACTATCTGCTGAATAGGACCGCATTTAGAGGATCTTTTAAAAATGACCACAATTCAGCCTGTGTATAAAGACCACCTGGCTTAATAAAGACCATGTGGCTTAATAAAGACCAATTTTAGCAATAAGCTTTGCATGATTGTTACAAAATTTCATTTGAAAGTTGGTATAGAAACCTCTTCCAAATAACATATCTGATATAATCAGTTATAAATACAAAGCTACACCGGAGTGGGTGGTATTGCAGTATCATCAAGTTTCTGGACATCTGACCCTGCCCTGCCCAATCTGTCCAGTATCTTCTCACAATTCAAACTTCTTTTCATGTTTCACTTGTGGAATCGAGCTTACACTTTGCTATATTGTTACAGAGTTTGTCCTGACCTAGTATGTTTCTTTAAATCTTTTATTTTGAAATCCAAGATGGCCTCTACAGCCTGCTGCCACATTTCAAATCTCTCCTGATATGTTCCATGAGTTGGAGAATCTAGAATGGTACTGAAGTAAGAAAATGAAAATAAGCACATTATGTTATAATTAGGAAAGGGTGTTATTATACAGTGGAACCTACTTCCCTGCTCACACATTCAAAAGTCTTCCCCTTGGTTGTATTAAAATCTGGGTAATTCGAAGAGATTTCTCTAATGACTTCAATATACTCAGGTTCCACTGTAGTAAATACACGAGCCTGTTATAGTGATGAACATAACATTTCCATGTCTATTTAAAAGAGTACTGCAGAAGTGTTGATTTGATGTTTACAGATGGAGCAGTATAATGCCACAAGGGAGGTAACTATAAAGCGAGCAGAGAAACGACTTTACCAGATCAACAACAGGACGAGCGCCAACGAGGTCTGGGCAGTTGTTGTGTGTACCGACTCCCACATTGGACAGAGGATTGTCTCCCTTAGATCTATTGTACAGGTACAAACAACACATCACCAAGATTTTCTTGTATTAGTTTTACCAGTAGTCCTTCACTTGTATGTTGCATTGTCAAGTTCTTTGTTGGGCACTTTTCGGATATGTCTCATAAAAAAAAATTTCAGGAACTTAAACAGAAATTAATTAGCACAAGTATATTTTAGTGCAATGTTTTCTGTGCTGAAAGTGCTAAAACAATATTACTGGTAAAATATGTGCATTTACGAGTAACTATGAATCTGTTAAGAAAACAAAAGACAAGATCTTGCCGATCAGAATCAAAATTATATCAAAGATTTATTTATTTTTATTGCTTTCTAGGTGAAGAATCATTTGCCTCAGACTGTGGAAGTGTTCTACCGAGAAGGCTCCAAGATTTCCTCCTGTGGCTTGGTACTCGCCGAGGAGACGATGGATGTCCCATTACATACAATATACACAGAAACTGGAGAGTTCTTTTTCAAACCTGTTTTAGAAACAGAAACCACTCATGTTTCGTATGTATAACATCTTTATGGGTTGGAGATTCAAAATTAATTGTTGAGTTGACATCCTCAAAAGGGCTTAATCTGGTCATATTGGTTATAAACGACTTTTTCTCTTGATATTTATAATTGAGACATCTCATATTTTGTATGAAGAATGGGTGTGTATGGGTTGAGGATTCAAAATTATACAAATGGTTGGGCTGACCCCCCTGAGGTCTGAGGAGCGAGATGGTTGGGCTGACCCCCCTGGGGTCTGAGGAGCGAGATGGGTGGGCTGACCCCCCTGGGGTCTGAGGAGCGAGATGGTTGGGCTGACCCTCCTGGGGTCTGAGGAGTGAGATGGTTGGGCTGACCCCCCTGGGGTCTGAGGAGTGAGATGGTTGGGCTGACCCCCTGGGGTCTGAGGAGCGAGATAGTTTGGGCTAACACCCCTGGGGTCTGAGGAGCGAGATGGTTGGGCTGACCCCCCTGGGGTCTGAGGAGTGAGATGGTTGGGGTGACCCCCCTGGGGTCTGAGGAGCGAGATGGTTGGGCTGACCCCCTGGGGTCTGAAGAGTGAGATTAGTCTGATTAGACATTTTACAACATGTGTTGAATGTATATTATATGTATATTTACATTTAATTGCCACTTCTACTATATAAAGTAACCTAGGCAAAGTAGGGGTATAACTGACACCTAAAATGTGACCTTTATGACATCACTAATGTTGACATGGTAATAATTATATACACACAGTACCGAGTGTACTAATTACATTGGTTATCTCTGTTTCTCAGTTTGAATCTGATATTTTACATTCACTAGGTACAAAATGTCCAAAGAGTCTGTAGGTTGGAGGTCTGCAGCTAATCTGGGCACCAAACAACTGACATGTGAGGGACGAGATGGACACAGTCCATTCTACATGAATGTAAGTCATTTGATTTATTCTGTGTAAGGTTTGTGGTTTTACATTCACTATCAACATTGATAATTCAACTGAAATGCGAGGCTCTTTAGAATTATTTAATAAATGTTTCATAGACATTTCTTTGTCAAGTTGCTACTGAACTAAAATTTGAAATAAAAAAAACCCGTTTTATCATGATATTGAATTTGTGAATCAGACTATTTTGATGGAAAAAATATCATGTGAAATGAGTACATTTAAAAAAGTGAATTGTAAGTCATTATTTTGGTGAATTATTTAATTGTAATTATGCTTGATATACTAATGAAACCAACTTTCTTTTGTGGTTATGAAATTTTGCCTATTTCCATTTCAAAACAAGTTCACCAAGATTAACATGCATGAATCTAAATATTTAATGGTGGTTTCTATCAATGTGAATGATGTTAATGTTAATTCGTGGAGAAAAAATTCACGAATGAACACATTTCGAGAAATTCATGAAAGCAAATTTCATTGGAAAGAAAGTTTGTTTACAGTATTGAATTATTTGAATAAGTTTAGAGTAAAGAATGAAAATGTTTTTGCTTTTAAGGTTTGGGCGGAATGTGAACAGATATATTACGAGGAAGGCGAATCGCTGACGGCCAAATCTTACACACTACATCTGTGTCCGACAGTTATACTCCATAATCTTCTGCCATTCCCGGTCAAGTATATGTTAGAGGTTTGTATAAGAAAAGGAACTCTGAGATTGTTTATATGTGTAAGATGTCATTGAAAGATATCGAAATTATTATTGATTGTTTTGGAGAACAGCAGTAAAAAAAATGAAATCTTCAGAATTACTCCTGTCAGAATTTTATAGATTTATAATTATTTAATGTTATTGTGTTGAAATTAGGGCTCTGTCAAGTATTGTCTGTTATCCATTTTCCCGTTTTTTATATCAATATGTCACTCTTAGACACAATTGTCTTTTTGAGTAGAAAAGTCAAATCCAGAAACATGTTCGCTTAAACAAATAAATTTAACAAGACTTAATCCTCCACAATTGTTGCTGAGACATATTTCTCTTTTAGCGTCATGTCTATTTCAGGGTACTGATGGTTACCAAACACTAGACAGAGGAGAGAACATGCCTCTACTGAATGCTGGTGTCGGAAAATCTAACTTGGAGATAATCGTAAGTAGATGTGATGTTATCTTTTGCTTGTGTGTCGGCTATGGCGACCATTTTGTAATATGATTGTACAGATAACTGTGTATTTATAGATTCCTAATTACATTGATTATAGAGATTACATAATTTCTGTCGTTATAGATTCTTTAATCACAGATTTTTGTTTATGTATTGATAGATGCCTTGTTTATGTATTGATAGATGCCTTATTACATAATTTATAATACGATAAAGATTAGCAGAATCACAAGCTATTTTTAACTAGATTGCATAATTAATATATTTATAGATTCCTAAATTTATAGATTCCTAACTACATGAACAATAAAGATTGCTTAATTTCTGCATTTATGATAAAGATGACTTAATTTCGGTATTTATTTAATGGATTCCTTATTAAGTGCTTTGTCTATTATAGATTTCATATTATAGATTTTTAATTACATAATTTGTATATTTATAGATAATTTCTCTATACATAGATTCCTAATTACATGGACAAAGAATGGTGTGGCCGCAACTTGCTCAGAGTGGACATTCCTGATCTGTCCCTTTGGACGTTCCACTCCTTTGTAGGGTCCCAGAAAATAGAAATGGTAAGTACCAATTTAAGGTCAAAAATCATATTAAGATTATTTAGTTTTTGTAGTTTTTCCTTTTAGCTCTCTAATAGGGGCCAGAAAATGGAAATTGTAAGTACCAATAATCAAAGGTCATGTTTGGAGCATTTTTGTAGTCTTTCAGCTCCTTAATGGATCCTGAACATGATGATACTATGAACCCAAGGTCAAAGTTCATATATTTGTAATATTTTGGACTTTAATAGTCCTAAAGAAATGTACGAAATTTGAAGTAGTCATTGTCAAATTAGGAACATTTTTGACTGCAAGAAGACTGACAGCATAGAGCATAGATATCTGTATTGATGTTTTATCACCTTTATCTCTGTGTTGCGTTTTATAGTAATTTGATTATTGATATTTTACCACCTTTATTTCCTAGGACCTTGAGTTCACTGGGTGGATTTTGTACTGCTGTGTTGTGTTGCAGTACTTTCAGTACTTTGATTATTGATATTTTGCCACCTTTATTTCCTAGGACCTTGAGTTCAATGGGTGGATTTTGTACTGTTGTGTTGTATTGCAGTACTTTCAGTACTTTGACTATAGATATTTTGCCACCTTTATTTTCTAGGACCTTGAGTTCAATGGGTGGATTTTGTACTGTTGTGTTGTATTGCAGTACTTTCAGTACTTTGATTATAGATATTTTGCCACCTTTATTTTCTAGGACCTTGCGTTCAATGGGTGGATTTTGTACTGTTGTGTTGTATTGCATTACTTTCAGTACTTTGATTATTGATATTTTACCACCATTATTCCCAGGACCTACAGTTCACTGAGTGGATCTTTGTACTGCAGTGTTGTACTGCAGTACTTTCAGAACTTTAATTGATTATCAATATTTTGCCACTTTTATTCCCCAGGACCTAGAGTTCCACTGTGAGGATGTTTGTGTTGAAGTACTTTCAGTACTTTGATGATTGATATTTTGCCCCTTTTATTCCCCAGGACCTTGGGTTCCACTGTAAGAAGGCCTCTGGTAGTATGGATCTCTCTCTGTATAGTCCCTACTGGATGATCAACAAAACTGGACAGCGTGTTCTCTACAAGGTATCAATAGCATAATTATCCAAAGAACAAAACAAAGACATAGATGGGGAAAAGTAGAAATAAAAATATGAAGAAAAGCAAAATTATATTTGATTTCCAGTTTTCCATTACATCCACATTTATACTTCGACTTGCCCTTCACACTTGACCACTCTGACACTTCAACTTTTTTTTAGAAGTTTTCTACTGCGAAAAGTCAAAAAAGTGTTTCATCAAATATTTAAATCATGATTGGTTACTAGGCGAGTGATTCGGAGGATATAATGGAACATCACCATGACAACCAAGATGCTGTCCTATTCTCCTTTAAACAGAAGTCATTTTTCGCAGCAAAGAAAAAGGTAAGAAGCATGTGAAAATTTTGTTACCAGCAGAATGAGTGAAAGGCGTAAGAATTCCGTCTATAAAACTCTGAACTTTTACCTTATTAGCCTAGGTTATATTCCAGAGAGATAATTGATTGGATTACATGGAGTTGTCCTCACATATGCTTCCTCAAGTCCAGGGATAAAACCTGATTGAAGTTTATATTTGAAAATGTTTGCAAATATTGCTAATATTTTAAAGAATTTTACATTTTGATTTTTTGAAAAGGAATATATTACCTCCAAATGTATAATTATAAAACAAGTCATAGGTTTTATTTTATCATTTTTTGACTAAGAAAATTGATAAAAGTAACAAAGATTTAAAACTGAGTATTCCTGGATGCTAGTTGTTCGTGATGTTTGTCATGTATTAACATATTTCCCCATAAATTAATAAGCCTACCCTTTATTTTATGGACGGATTGGTTTCAAATATTTTTCAATATTTTTATGACAATGTAGGGAGTTGACTTTTAAATGTACTTTAACCTAAAGCCTCATTATGATAACCTAAAACCACCTATAAGAATATAAGAGTATCTTGATATATGAAAAATGATAAATGGAACATTTTTTCCTGGAATCATAAACTTTCTTTTTCTATGAAACAAACATTGTATGTGATCTTCTCTGAAACAAATATCAAGCCTTAAGGCTTGATTTTGAAAATTAAAATCTCTTGTTCTGTGTCACTTACTTTCTCAGAAGAATAAGCATACAGTAAAATCCGCCCTGGCCGAGCCAGCTTTTGTTGTTAGCACAACACTTACTCCTGACGAACTACAGGATTATAGAAGGGAAATGGAGTGGCAGGTAATAGGGGAGGTAACTCTCTCCTATCAGGGGAGATAACACCCTCCTATCAGGGGGAGTAACTCTCCTTTCAAGGGAGGTCACTCTCCTACCAGAGGAAGTAACTCTTCTTTTTCTTGCCTGAGAATATATAAGCTTTTTTGAGGCCATTTAAGTGAGAAATGTGTTACAGCTTGTTATTGCTTTAGGTTTTGATTTTGAAAATTTGGTGATATGTAACCAATCACCCTGGATGTCTCAGACTTCTTTGCTGATTTTTTTTAAATATATATATATGATAAAAAGCGGGATTGACCTTCAATTAGTGTGCAGTATGCCAATCACAAAATAAAACTTCTTTGTAATAGGGTGTAAGGTTATATGTCAGCTCAATAACTTTAGATCAGTCAAACCCTATATATAGTCTGTATTTTTAAACCCATTTGTCTCAATCCAAAACAAGAAAATCTCCCTTTTCAGTAGTCTTTCCATTTAAATGTATTTATAGAATTTTTAGTTTGATAGCTATTTCTTATTTATGTAGAGAAATTTCTATTGTGCCTTTGCCACTTTAGTTTTAGTCATTAAATGTTTTTGATTGATAATAAATTTAACTTTGTAATTTTTTAATAAAACAGCTTATCTTTCTGTTATTTGAATAGGATTTGAAAATAATTTAAAATATAAATTTTGGTAAATCACCGGGGTTTTTTTTAATTTCGGAAGAATGAGATGTCTGATGACTCACAGAAAAGCAATGGACTACAAAACATTCATCAATGAAAGCATGATTCAGAAAATTATGAACAGACTTTCAGCGTGAATTCTACCCAAGAAAATGCTATGTTCTCAAAATAAGATAGTAGAGTATGACGTTTGTTTGTATAGTGTGTTAGGCTAGATATGTTTTCAGTAGCGTGCTTCATTGAAATTGTCCTATAAGAGATTAACAAGAGATCCATGTATATAAAAACAAGAAATTAAAAATAGCTCCGACTTCACAAGCTTCACTCATTTAATGTTAACATAGAAGGGATACATAGTTTAAACATTTTTCTTTTCCAATTGATGTTTCTAGGCAACAGGAAAAGATCCAGTTATTACGGTCATGTTTTCAAGATAAATTTACTTAGTCCGTATGACAAAGTGTAATTTGAAATCAAATTTTGCTTAAATGGTCTCTGCATACTATCAAGTTCCTGCCTGTTTGAATTTGTTGGCTGTATCTCGTCACAAAAATCATCAGGACTCATTGGTGTGCGAGAATGTTGATTACCTCCCCTTGAGTGTGAACAGTGACCGACAGCATTCACATCATTCCTAACAAATAATTAATTTCCCTAATAATTAGGAATATTTTGTCATTCACAGTTAACATCATAACACTGGTTTCGGAATGTTTCAGCTTGTCTTTGCTTGAAACGTTTAATACAAAAAGCTTTAATAACAACAGATTGTCTCCCTTAGGGTATTTATTCTGTCATCCCCCGCTTTGAAAATATTTTACTTGTCGCCTATGTACAATTAAATTCTTGAGAGATATAAGACCCCACCTAAATGTTTGTCTCTGTAAGCGTAGAAAATATGGTATTGTCTTTTTATTTTTTCCCCCAAAGCAAAGATATCACCATCATTGTTTCAAATAGGTCAATTTTTTCCAGATTTATTCAAAACTTCTCTTTTTTTTTCTAAATCTGAATACCAATTATTTACATATTTTGGGAGTTCTCATTTGATTGCCTGAAATAAATTAATTACAACACACAAAAACCCAAAATAACTTGAATCATTTACCTTGGAGAATAACTTGAAATATTCATACCTGAGGACATTTGGACTCTCCTAGTTTAAGGACTTGGATAGTCCATTCTTTAATTTTAGGTGTGAGTTGGTTAAAAGTAGGTCAATTATGAAGAATATCAAGATGAATTAAATAATTTACCATATAGTCGATCAAAGTAAGCAGAACAAACTGTCACACATAATTTATTTCACATAATAATCTGTCTGTTTGCAATATGATATGTTCTTCAATTTCAATTATCATGTTTATCTTCTATGGAATGCATATAATATGTATATGAATGTACACTTCTTTATTTGAAATATTATAGGTTTTATGATTTTATAATCATTTTATTGTATTTCATGGGGAAATGTATCCACAAAATACTGGTTTATCATTTTAGATATTATCACTATCTAAAAATGCAGTTGTAAAGTGGTTTTTATGAAATATGATATTTTTGTATCCTGGTGTATATCTAAAATTATATCTTGCATCCCATCAGTAATTTTTTTTTTTTTTTTTTTTAGAAATTATGAAAAATACATTAGAATATGCAATTATTGTTAAAGATATTTTTGTGCGAGTGTACTCATACTATTATTTTCCTTGTCAGGTGTAGAGTCTGTGTACATCCGCTATGCGCAGATTCCAACTGTGCACGTGATACTGGAAATCAGTGTCTTATAGTGTTTAATAGATTTCGCCATGATTTAGTGACACCAAAAACATAAATTAAGATGTTCTTGTCTGTGATAATCTACTATAAATTAACAACAGTGATATTTCACAGTGCCAAACGCATTCGTTTTGTGTAAACTTCAAGCGGCGTATCATACAAACTCATGCATCGGTCATGATATTCTAAGCAACTGATCGACTCTGGAAACTTCCGGAAAAATACAATGAGGTTTATATAGTCAATAAAAGAAAGTGACAAAACGGATGGCTCTTAGCACCGGCCACATATTTAATTTACTTCACATTATCCTAGGTCCTAGGTGTACGTTGCACTATCGCTTACTAAACCCTGTGACCATAGACCGCATTCGCTTCAGTTCTAATTAATATTTGTAAAATTACACAGCATTGAGATAGAGAAAAAGAATAAAAAAACACATTATAAAATATCAGTCTGAGTGTCTGAGCTCTAGATCTAATGTACCCTAGAAAGGCGTTCAAGCATGACACAGGTAAGTCACCATGCGCATGTGCACAGAGACTGGACAGATTTCTAGCGGACGACTATTTTGAACAACGAAACAAGTTTATCGTATCAATATCAATATGATAATAAACACACTTTTATGTAACAAAGAATTTCAAAGTAATTTCACATTTAAATTTCTGATGAAGTAAAGGAAAGTATTTATTACAATGCACCAAGGGCGTAAACCATCTCCGTGCAAAAGTCCCAAGGATGATGAGCGAAAGTGCTACGTACACCTGTTGCAGAGGAGGACTTCATAGCTGCAGTTAAGGATAGGAAGTATTTAGCGAGCACTTAATGTCTACCAGACATATTTCTTGTTTCCTATCTATGTTATTAAAATAATTTTATTTCCATGTCCATCAGCATTATTTCATAAATTTGTAATTTATGCTTTTTCTAAAAGAATTTATTAAAATAGCATACACAATTTTGTTGAATATTTTATTTGATATTTCTTCATATTTTTCCATTTATTATATTTATAATGCATGTTTAAAAGTATGATACAAATTTGATAAGCAAGATAAATCTATGTGTTATTGATTTTAACAAATATGTATTGATGAATTTGGTGTTATTTAGAATAACAACTTTTCAGCAAGATTAAGTCATTCTGATATTTACTTTTGACATATCAGACAGTCAATAATTTGTCATTTATCATTTTCACCAATTTATATGCCAATAGCTGCATGGTCGAATTTACCATATTTTCCTTTTGACTATTGTTTCTCCCTTTGAGAATTATTATCTCCTTTTGAAAGTGTTATCTCCCTTTCTTCCAAATTTTTCCTCGTTGAGTGGACCCAATTGACCTGTAATTTTACATCATGCTTGCAAGTGTTTGATGAATGAATTGTCATCTCTAATTTCATTTTGAGAACATCTAATATATTCAGAGAAAGAAGACAAACTATTAATTGGTATTTTGTTTTAGTGTAAGAGTGTGTCATTACACATCTTATTTAACTTTGTCTATTTGAGTGTTGTTAATTGATCTAATTTCACAAGAATGTCATTAGATGACTAGCCTCTATGTATAAAGATAAAAATTATTTTTAGATTTGTCTCAAAAAAAAAAAATATATATATATATATTTCTTATTTTGTTTTCATATTAAATTAAAGATAATAGATTGTTTTGGTAAAATCAAATAGCATTTTTATTTAACTTGTATAATTAATTGTTTGGTTTTTAATCTAATGGTAAAAATGAACCCAAATGATAATGTTTTTTATCAGTTTTAATTGTAAAGTTTACATTTAGTGTTTAAAAAGTTCACATAATTTCTTAAATATCTCTTTGATAATCCTCAATTAATTCTATTGATAATTTGATAATTATATTCTTTTAAAAATATAATTGATAAATTATGTAAATTTAAGTATGATTTGGTAAATCATAAAAAAAATGACTTCATGCTAAGTGTTGATTATTGTCATGGCAACAGGAAGGAAAGGATCATGGGAAAGATAAAAAAGTGAAGGAATGGAGACAAAGTGGGAAAGTAAGTCATGCATGGATTGTCTCCACTTTTCCGAGACAAAATGGATGTGAAATATTTTGCTTCTTTTTTATTTGGCTAATTATTGTGGCTGATGATACATGTTCCTGAGCAAACATTTGTGCTTCAATAATATTATGTGCTTTATAGTATGATCCATCTGTTTTTTTTTTAATGCTTTCATTTTTAGCCCACCATCATCAGATGGTGGGCTATTCAAATTGCCTTTCGTCCGTGGTCCGTCCGTCCTTCCGTCCGTCCGTTAACAATTCTTGTTACCGCTATTTCTCAGAAAGTACTGAAGGGATCTTTCTCAAATTTTATATGTAGGTTTCCCTAGGACCCTAGTTGTGCATATTGCATTTTGGGACCAATCGCTCAACAAGATGACCGACCAGCGGCCATCTTGGATTTTGGAAGTTAAAGTTTGTTACCGCTTTTTCTCAGAAAGTACTAAAGGGATGTTTCTCAAATGTCATATGTGGATTCCCCTAGGACCCTAGTTGTGCATATTGCATTTTGGGACCGATCAGTGAACAAGATGGCCGACTGGCGTCCATCTTGGATTTTGATAGTTAAAGTTTGTTACCGCTATTTCTCAGAAAGTACTGAAGGGATGTTTCTCAATTGTCATATGTATGTTCCCCTGTGACCCTAGTTGTGCATATTGCATTTTTGGACTGATCGGTCAACAAGATGGCCGCCAGGCAGCCATCTTGGATTTTGATAGTTATCGCTATTTGTCTGCAATTACTGAAGGGATATCTCTCATATTTCATGCGTAGTTTCCCCTTGGGCTTTAGTTGTGCATAGTACCTTTGGGACTGATTGGTCAACAAGATGGCCAACCTGTCGCCATCTTGGATTTCACCGCTGATTCTCAGAAAGCAATAAAGCAATTTGTCTTAAATATCATATGTTGTATATTTAAAAAAGTTTGAAAAGCAGGGAAAAGATCCTTCTTTCCATTGTCAGACATAGATCATTCTATGGTGGGCGCCAAGATCCCTCTGGGATCTCTTGTTAATTGTAACTATGCATTCCTTATTTATTTGAAGGATATTCGAAAAGAAATATTAGTGTGTCAAACATTAATAGATTGTTTGTAATGCAAAGTTAGGATATTATACTGGCAAGGGAACATTTAATATCTTATGAATTATTGTTTAGGGGAGAGCTTATTGTAAACCCCTTTCAAAATGAATGGAAACTATACAAACATTTCACATAGAATTTGCATTTCATCTTGAATTTAAAGTTGATATATAATATCAATGAATTTGACCTTATCAAAATAAGGGGTAGAGTCTAACTCAAATATTTTGATCTGGGAAAATTTTACTGTAAAATATGTTTGATTTAAATAAATAAAAGTAGCTGAAGTTAACATTTGTTCCTATTGCAACATGTTATAGACAGACCGACCAAAAATGACCATGGTAAATAAAACATGCCACCAGGGTTTTTTTCTATATCTTTTTCTATATCGATCCTACGTTTTATTTTTTATATTCACAATTTTTCACAGAAATAATGGATAGAATTTTCATGAAAGATAACTTTTCATTTTCATATTGTTTGTCAATGGTTGATTAACTTGTGATTTATTGGCTATGTGTGTTCATTTAGGTGTTGGATATAAGACTTCACTTCATCTATAATTATGTGTTATGAATCAACTTTGCACGTTGGGTTATACACATTATATATGTTTTCTTTATTTCAAGCACTTAATATAATGTATTTTTTACATGTTCCCTTCAAAAATTATGATTGCATGTCAGAAAGTTGTGTAAATGGTCTATATAATGTTTTTTTCTTTTGATTTTTGAAAAAACAAATATTTTTAAATTTGAAATTTAATATTTATTTTGATCATCACCTTTATGCAGAGTGTTATGGCTCTTTTTCACTCTTTTGCAGAGTTTTGGCCCTTGATATTTTCACTCTTTCGTTCAACTCTCTATCACACATATTGAATTGGGTCTCATAACTTTCATGGCTATGTATCAAAGCTAGATATTCTTCATCAAATTTTCTTTATGACATCAAGATTGTCTGGTGATCAGTCAGCAATTTGTTAAATGCCTTCTCCATTTTGATATTTAAAGTTTTGTTTTGTTTTTATCTGAACTTCACTAAGTAATAAATTATGTACGAATGACACATCTTTAATCATTCAGGAAGTTTTAAACACTGTTCAGTTCTGATAAAAGCTTATTTCTTATGTGGAATTCATAAAAAATAACTTGCAGATTTTTTTTTTCTTCAAATATTGTTTGTGAAAAATTTTATTTGGCTACTTTTTGTGAGTATTTCATCCGTTCGGATACTTAATATTCTTACAGTTCCATGTTATCAAAAAACTACAGCAGGTAATGCAATGCATTAAAATTTAAATGATATGCTTTCTGTAACTTAAAAGCATTTTGTATCCACCGATTTTCCTGAATGTTGACATTCCTTATCATATTTTCATTGATCTAAACAATCTAGTCTTTATACCATATTTGACCCAGTAAACACACAGAATGCTTAAAAATTGAAACAAATAAGGGAGTATTTGATAGAATACAATGTAGACTAGCCTCTTTCATAGATTATTGCACAAAGTATTAAATTGATCAATTTGCAAAAAGAGTTCAATGAAGAAATATTTTTCATATTTTTTTGCAAGTAATTTGAAGTAAGTGAAATTGAAGCCTGAAAAGGTGGGATGGCACTTAAGGGGTCAAATATGTTATGTAAAGAGATGCCGTACATGTTAGTAGTATATCTCTAATTTGTTGCTATCGTTACTTTTAGGCCTGTTTGAAGATTGGAGATACAGAATGGTCAGATAAATTCTCTCTAGACGTTGTTGGAAGTTCAGGAACAGTCCAATGCAAAACCAAGACAAGAACATTTGAGGTAAGTAAAACTGGAAAGATAAGATTGACTATGGTGTTTGCACTAGAATATTGATAGTAAAGTCAATTATTTTGAAGATTTTTTTTTTTTTTTTTTTTTTTTTTTTTTTTGAATTAAATTGGATATAACTCATGCTAAATAATAATTCAAGTTCCTCTTGAAAATGTTGTGATCAAGTTATATCCCTCTAAGCTATTGTAGGTCCTATAAAAACTGTCATTTCATAAAACGTTGTTTCAAGAATAAAATGATCTTTGTTTGTAAGTATATGTCCCTCATTTTTTCATATAAAAATAGTGATCCGTTATAATGTTATTATTAATTTTTTGTCTTTTCTGCCTTGGTTATCGGTTTTTTGTATGTCAGTGCATTTACAAATATTTCATTCTCTCCCTTTGTCATTTGTTGGTCTGATTTAACATTACATCATTCAAGAACAATTTAAGAGTAATCTCCCTTTATGGTCTATCTCTGTAGGACAGTGGTAGTATAAAACATTTACATTATATTAACATTGTCTAGTCCCAGAGTGATCTCCCTTTATGGTCTGTCTCTGTAGGACAGTGGTAGTATAAAACATTTACATTATATAACATTGTCTAGTCCCAGAGTGATCTCCCTTTATGGTCTATCTCTGTAGGACAGTGGTAGTATAAAACATTTACATTATATTAACATTGTCTAGTCCCAGAGTGATCTCCCTTTATGATCTGTCTCTGTAGGACAGTGGTAGTATAAAACATTTACATTATATTAACATTGTCTAGTCCCAGAGTGATCTCCCTTTATGATCTGTCTTTCATTCATATAGGTCGGTGTTAACATTGTCCTATCCTCGAGCAATCTAACAAAGATCTATACATTGTTAGAGTGCTCTCCCTTTATCATCTGTCTTTCGTAGGTCAGAGTGCTCTCCCTTTATCATCTGTCTTTCGTAGGTCAGTGTTAACATTGTCCTGTCCCAGAGTGGTCTAACAAAAATCTTTACATTGTTAGAGTGATCTCCCTTTGTCATCTGTCTTTCGTAGGTCGGTGTCAACATTGTCCTGTCCCAGAGCGGTCTAACCAAGATCTGTACATTCACACCATATTACATGTTACTGAACACTGCCGACCACTCCCTTCTGGTCGCTGAGGTAGCGTCCACTGAGACATGGTACGAGGTCAAGTCTAAAGAGGTAAGTCAGGATGTCCAGTTTCATGAGTTAAATATCATTCGGTCACTTAATTGCTGCTTTTTACATTTTTAACAATATTTTGTCACACTGTTTGGATTAGCTGGTTGACATAATATGATTCTATCAGTAAACTATTCAAGTATTGATAATATATATTGTTAGAAATGTATTTTATTCAAAAACCATTGATTTCTAACAACTACAATCAATATTGGTCAAATTTTGGATGCTGTGGAACTGATAGTATTTCATTTCATTAATTGTAAGATTTACTACACCAATATCCACAATGATCACCTTTAAGTGAATTGTAAAATTTTGACTGTAATTGTTGATTGTAAAAATTTGATAACTTTCAGTGTCAGCCATTCTGGCCCCAGCAGACGGGCAAAGAAATGAAGATGAAGGCCAAGGTTCTCGGGTCAGACTCAGCAACTACAGAGTTTCTCTTCAATAAAGCACACAACACACTGGCCAGGCTGAATGACAAGGTAAGATAGAGTTGGCCAGGCTGAATGACAAAGTAAAATAGAGTTGGCCAGGCTGAATGACAAGGTAAGATAGAGTTGGCCAGCTGAATGACAAGTTAAGATAGAGTTGGCCAGGCTGAATGACAAGGTAAGATAGAGTTGGCCAGGCTGAATGACAAAGTAAAATAGAGTTGGCCAGGCTGAATGACAAGGTAAGATAGAGTTGGCCAGGCTGAATGACAAGGTAAGATAGAGTTGGCCAGGCTGAATGACAAGGTAAGATAGAGTTGGCCAGGCTGAATGACAAGGTAAGATAGAGTTGGCCAGGCTGAATGACAAGGTAAGATAGAGTTGGCCAGGCTGAATGACAAGGTAAGATAGAGTTGGCCAGGCTGAATGACAAGGTAAGATAGAGTTGGCCAGGCTGAATGACAAGGTAAGATAGAGTTGGCCAGGCTGAATGACAAGGTAAGATAGAGTTGGCCAGGCTGAATGACAAGGTAAGATAGAGTTGGCCAGGCTGAATGACAAGGTAAGATAGAGTTGGCCAGGCTGAATGACAAGGTAAGATAGAGTTGGCCAGGCTGAATGACGAGGTAAGATAGAGTTGGCTAGGCTGAATGACAAGGTAAGATAGAGTTGGTCAGGCTGAATGACAAGGAAAGATAGAGTTGGTCAGGCTGAATGACAAGGTAAGATAGAGTTGGCCAGGCTGAATGACAAAGTAAAATAGAGTTGGCCAGGCTGAATGACAAGGTAAGATAGAGTTGGCCAGCTGAATGACAAGGTAAGATAGAGTTGGCCAGGCTGAATGACAAGGTAAGATAGAGTTGGCTAGGCTGAATGACAAGGTAAGATAGAGTTGGCAAGGCTGAATGACAAGGTAAGATAGAGTTGGCCAGGCTGAATGACAAGGTAAGATAGAGTTGGCCAGGCTGAATGACAAGGTAAGATACTCTGAGTTGGCCAGGCTGAATGACGAGGTAAGATGGAGTTGGCCAGGCTGAATGACAAGGTAAGATAGAGTTGGCCAGGCTGAATGACAAAGTAAAATAGAGTTGGCTAGGCTGAATGACGAGATAAGATAGAGCTGGCCAGGCTGAATGACAAGTTAAGATAGAGTTGGCCAGGCTGAATGACAAGGTAAAATAGAGTTGGCCAGGCTGAATGACAAGGTAAGATAGAGTTGGCTAGGCTGAATGACAAGGTAAAATAGAGTTGGCTAGGCTGAATGACAAGGTAAGATAGAGTTGGCTAGGCTGAATGACAAGGTAAGATAGAGTTGGCCAGGCTGAATGACAAGGTAAGATAGAGTTGGCCAGGCTGAATGACAAGGTAAGATAGAGTTGGCCAGGCTGAATGACAAGGTAAGATAGAGTTGGCCAGGCTGAATGACAAGGTAAGATAGAGTTGGCCAGGCTGAATGACGAGGTGAGATAGAGTTGGCCAGGCTGAATGACGAGATAAGATAGAGTTGGCCAGGCTGAATGACGAGGT
>SAYR01032711.1:6034-17403 GCA_004382745.1 Argopecten irradians irradians
GACAATCTTCCCAGAATGGTACGATTAGTAACAGCTAGGCTCATTTAGGCCAATCTTTCCAGAATGGTATGTTAAGTAACAGCTAGGCTCATTTAGGACAATCTCCCCAGGACGGTACGATTAGTAACAGCTAGGGCCATTTAGGACAATGTCTCCAGAATGGTACGATTAGAAACAGCTAGGATCATTTAGGACAATCTCTCCAGAATGGTACGATTAGTAACAACTAGGGTCATTTAGGACAATCTCCCAAGAATGGTACGATTAGTAACAGCTAGTGCCATTTAGGACAATCTCTCTTGAATGTTATGATTAGTAACTGCTAGGCCCATTTATGACAATATTCCCAGAATGGTACGATTAGTAACAGCTAGGGCCATTTAGGACAATCTTCCCAGAATGGTACGATTAGTAACAGTTAGGCTCATTAAGGACGATCTCCCCAGAATGGCATGATTAGTAATAGCTAGGCTCATTTAGGACACTCTTCCCAGAATGGTACGATAAGTAAAAACCAGGGTCATTTAGGACAATCTCCCCAGAATGGTACGATTAGTAACAGCTAGGGACATTTAGGACAACCTCTCCAGAATTGTACGATTAATAACAGCTCCGCTCATTTTTTGATAATCTTCCCAGAATGGTACGATTAGTAACAGCTAGGCTCATTTAGGACAATCTCCCCAGGACGGTACGATTAGTAACAGCTAGGGCCATTTAGGACAATGTCTCCAGAATGGTAGGATTAGAAACAGCTAGGATCATTTAGGACAATCTCTCCAGAATGGTACGATAAGTAACAGCTAGGCTCATTTTGGACAACCTCCCCAGAATTGTATGATTAGTAACAGCTAGGCTCATTTTGAATAATCTCCCCAGCATGGTACAATAAGTAACAGCTATGGTCATTTAGGAAAACCTCCCCAGATTGGTACGATAAGTAACAGCTAGGGTAATTTAGGACCATCTCCCCAGAATGGTATGATTAGTAACAGCTAGGCTCATTTAGGACAACCTTCCCAGAATGGTTTGATTAGTAACAGTTAGGCTAATTTAGGACAATCTCTCCAGAATGGTACGATTAGTAACAGCTAGGCTCATTTAGGACAATCTCCCTAGAATGGCATGATTAGTAACAGCTTCGCTCATTTTGGATAATCTCCCCAGCATGGTACAATTAGTAACAGCTAGGGTAATTAAGGACAAGCTCCCCAGAATGGTGCGATTAGTAACAGCTAGGCTCATTTAGGACAATTTCTCCAGAATGATATAATTATTAACAGCTAGGCTCATTTAGGACAATCCACCAGCATGGTATAATTAGTAACAGCTAGGGTCATTTAGGAAAACCTCCCCAGAATGGTACGATTAGTAACAGCTAGGCTCATTTTGGATAATCTCCCCAGCATGGTATAATTAGTAACAGCTAGGGTCATTTAGGAAAACCTCCCCAGAATGGTACGATAAGTAACAGCTAGGGTAATTTAGGACCATCTCCCCAGAATGGTACGATTAGTAACAGCTAGGCTCATTTAGGACAATCTCCCCAGAATGGTATGATTAGTAACAGCTAGGCTCATTTAGGACAACCTCCCCAGAATGGTATGATCAGTAACAGCTAGGCTCATTTAGGACAATCTCTCCAGAATGGTACAATTAGTAACAGCTAGGCTCATTTAGGACAATCTCCCTAGAATGGCATGATTAGTAACAGCTTCGCTCATAGTGGATAATCTCCCCAGCATGGTACAATTAGTAACAGCTAGGGTAATTAAGGACAAGCTCCCAAGAATGGTGCGATTAGTAACAGCTAGGCTCATTTAGAAAAATTTCTCCAGAATGATATAATTATTAACAGCTAGGCTCATTTAGGACAATCCACCAGCATGGTATAATTAGTAACAGCTAGGGTCATTTAGATAAACCTCCCCAGAATGGTACGATTAGTAACAGCTAGGCTCATTTTGGATAATCTCCCCAGCATGGTATAATTAGTAACAGCTAGGGTCATTTAGGAAAACCTCCCCAGAATGGTACGATAAGTAACAGCTAGGGTAATTTAGGACCATCTCCCCAGAATGGTACGATTAGTAACAGCTAGGCTCATTTAGGACAATCTCCCCAGAATGGTATGATTAGTAACAGCTAGGCTCATTTAGGACAACCTCCCCAGAATAGTATGATCAGTAACAGCTAGGCTCATTTAGGACAATCTCTCCAGAATGGTACAATTAGTAACAGCTAGGCTCATTTAGGACAATCTCCCTAGAATGGTATGATTAGTAACAGCTACGCTCATTTTGGATAATCTCCCCAGTATGGTACAATTAGTAACAGCTAGGGTAATTAAGGACAAGCTCCTCAGAATGGTGCGATTAGTAACAGCTAGGCTCATTTATGACAATCTCTCCAGAATGATATAGTTATTAACAGCTAGGCTCATTTAGGACAATCTCAACATCATGGTATAATTAGTAACAGCTAGGGTCATTTAGGAAAACCTCCCCAGAATGGTACGGTTAGTAACAGCTAGGCTCATTTTGGATAATCTCCCCAGCATGGTATAATTAGTAACAGCTAGGGTCATTTAGGAAAACCTCCCCAGAATGGTACGATTAGTAACAGCTAGGGTCATTTAGGACCATATTCGCAGAATGGTACGATTAGTAACAGTTAGGGTCATTTAGGACAATTTCCCCAGGATGGTACGATTACTAACAGCTAGGGTCATATAGAACAATCTCCCCAGAATGGGAAAATTAGTAACAGCCAGAGAAATTTAGGACAATCTCTCCAGAATTGTACAATTAGTAACTGCCAGGGTCATTTAGGAAAATCTTTCCAGAATGGTACGATTAGTAACAGCTAGAGTCATTTAGTACAATCTCCACAGAATGGTACGATTAGTAACAACTAGGGTCATTTAGGACAATCTCCCAAGAATGGTACGATTAGTAACAGCTAGGGCCATTTAGGACAATCTCTCTAGCATGTTACGATTGGTAACTGCTAGGCCCATTTATGACAATCTCCCCAGAATGGTACGATTAGTAACAGCTAGGGCCATTTAGGACAATCTTCCCAGAATGGTACGATTAGTAACAGTTAGGCTCATTAAGGACGATCTCCCCAGAATGGCATGATTAGTAATAGCTAGGCTCATTTAGGACACTCTTCTCAGAATGGTACGATAAGTAAAAACCATGGTCATTTAGGACAATCTCTCCAGAATTGTACGATTAGTAACAGCTAGGATCATTTAGGACAATCTCCCCAGGACGGTACGATTAGTAACAGCTAGGGCCATTTAGGACCATCTCTCCAGAATGGTACGATTAGTAACAGCTAGGCTCATTAAGGACAATCTCCCCAGAATGGTATGAATAGTAACAGGTAGGGCCATTTAGGACAATTTCTTCAGAATGGTACGATTAGAAACAGCTAGGATCATTTAGGACAATCTCTCCAGAATGGTACGATAAGTAACAGCTAGGCTCATTTAGGACAACCTCCCAAGAATGGTACGATTAGTAACAGCTAGGCTCATTTTGGATAATCTCCCCAGCATGGTACAATAAGTAACGCCTAGGGTCATTTAGGAAAACCTTCCCAGAATGGTACGATAAGTAACAGCTAGGGTCATTTAGGACCATCTCCCCAGAATGGTAAGATTAGTAACAGCTAGGCTCATTAAGGACAATCTCCCCAGAATGGTATGAATAGTAACAGGTAGGCTCATTAAGACAACCTCCCCAGAATGGTATGATTAGTAACAGCTAGGCTAATTTTGGACAATCTTCCCAGAATGGTACGATTAGTAACAGCTAGGCTCATTTAGGACAATTTTTCCAGAATGGTATGTTAAGTAACAGCTAGGCTCATTTAGGACAATCTCCCCATTATGGTACAATAAGCAACGCCTAGGGTCATTTAGGAAAACCTCCCCAGAATGGTACGATAAGTAACAGCTAGGTTCATTTAGGACCATCTCCCCAGAATGGTACGATTAGTAACAGCTAGGCTCATTTTGGATAATCTCCCCAGCATGGTATGAATAGTAACAGGTAGGGCCATTTAGGACAATTTCTCCAGAATGGTACGATTAGAAACAGCTAGGATCATTTAGGACAATCTCTCCAGAATGGTACGATAAGTAACAGCTAGGCTCATTTAGGACAACCTCCCCAGAATGGTACGATTAGTAACAGCTAGGCTCATTTTGGATAATCTCCCCAGCATGGTACAATAAGTAACGCCAAGGGTCATTAAGGAAAACCTCCCCAGAATGGTACGATAAGTAACAGCTAGGGTCATTTAGGACCATCTCCCCAGAATGGTACGATTAGTAACAGCTAGGCTCATTAAGGATAATCTCCCCAGAATGGTATGAATAGTAACAGGTAGGCTCATTAGGACAACCTCCCCAGAATTGTATGATTAGTAACAGCTAGGCTCATTTAGGACAATCTCTCAAGAATGATACGATTAGTAATAGCTAGGCTCATTTAGGACAATCTCTCCAGAAGTGTACGATTGCCGCAGGACGGTACGATTTATTAGTAAAAAGCTAGGAGGTGCGAGACCGATTTAGGACAATGTCTTCCAGAATGGTAGATGATACTAGAAACAGCTACTCATTTAAGGCAATCTCTCAGCAATGGTACGATTAAGGTAACCAGCTAGGCTATTTTGGACAACCTCCCACCCCAGGAATTAGAAGTTATGAATTAGTAAAATCAGCTAGGCTCGATTTTGAAATAATCACATCCCCAGCATGGTACAATAAGATAAAACAAGCTTATAGCGCTCATTTAGTGAAAACCTCCCAGATGGTACGAATAAGTAACATGCTAGGGTATAATATTAGGAATCTCCCCAGAATGCGTATGATAATAGTAACAAGCTAGGGCTCATTTTGAGGAAGCATCTCACAGAATGGTATGATTATGTAAAACAGCTAGGCAGTCGAGTTTAAGGACATAACTTTCCCAGAATGGTATGTGCAAGATAGGAACCAGTTAGGACCTATTTAGAGGACATTCTCCAGATATGAGTAAGTATAATATAGCTTTAAGCTAAAGATAATATGCGATCATTTAGGTGACAATCTATTCCCTGACAATGGCAATAGAATATTATGATAAGCTTCGCCTCATTTTTGGGATAATCTTCCAGCACTGGAGTACAATATTATTGGTAATTCACATAGTCGTAGTGGGTAATCTATATAGGAACAAAAGCTACTTCCACGAGAATGGTGGAGAATATGTGTAATTAGATAGGCTGCATTTTAGAGGGAACAAATTTCCCTACACAGATGATTATAAGAATTATTCACAGCTAGGCTCATTATAGGACAATACCACCAGCATGGTAATACATTAGTAAGCAGCTTAGGGTCCATTTGGAAACTCCCAGAATGGTAGCGGCATTAGTAACAGTAGGGCTTCTTTTGGATAATCTCCCAGCATGGTATATGTTAGTAAAAGCTAGGGGTCATTTAGATGAAAACCTGCCACCATAGATTTGGTAACGATAAGTACAGCTAGGGTAATTTTAGGACCATCTCCCAGCAGAATGGTACGATTAGTACTGACTAGGTGCTCATTTACACATCTTCCCCAGAATAGGTATGATTAGTAAACAGCTAGGCTCATTTAGGACACAAACCTCTCCAGAATTGGTATGTATCAAGTAAACGCTAGGCTCATTTAGGACAATCTATCCAGAATGGTACATTGAGTAACAGTGTATTAGGCTATTTTAGGAACAATCCTCCTAGAATTGGTAAATGATTTAGGTTACAAGTCTACGTGTGCTCAATTATTTTGAGATAAATTCCTAAGAATAGGTGGGGGGGGTGGTCGGGGGAATTTTCTTTTAAAAAAAAATATAACATAACAAAGCGGATATGGACAGCTAGTTTGACTCATTTAATCGACAATCATCATGCAGATGACTAAATAGTATATATCTGAACAGCTAAGGCTCATTTATAGGACAATCTCAATCAATGGTTATATGCTGCCAATTAGTAACAGCTATGGCGTCCATTATAAGGAAAACCATCCCCATCATTGAATAGAGCTACGGTATAAGTAAAGCTAGAGGCTCATTTGGATTAATACTCCAGCCAGCATGGTAATAATTTAGTAACAGCATAGAGGTCATTTTAGGAAAACGCTCCAGAATGGTAGATTAGTAACAGCTAGGGTCATTTAGGCGCTATATTCGCAGAATGGTACGATTAGTAAACAAGTTAGAGCGTCATTTAGGACAAATTTCCAGGATGAGTCGAATTGATCTAACAGCATAGGGTCATATAAGAAACAATCTCCCCAGAATGGGAAATTAGTAACAGCCAGAGAAATTTAGGACAATCTCTCCAGAATTTGTACAATTAGTAACTGCCAGGGTCATTTAGGAAAATTTCTTTCCAGATGAGAATCTAAGCGATTGTAACAGTCAGAGTCATTTCAAGTCAATGCTCTCAGATATAGGGTACGATTAGTAATTAAATAGGGTCCATCTAGGACTTCAATCTCCACGAAGAATGGTAGCGATTAGTACAGCTAGGGCGCTTTTAGTGACAATCTCTCTACGCAATGTTGACGATTGGGTAACTGCTAGGCCCATTGATGACAATTCTCCCCAGAATGGTACGATTAGTAACAAGCTAGGGCCATTTAGGAGCAATCTTTCCCAGATGCGTTACGATTCAGTACAGTTATTTGCTATTAAGGACGATTCTCCAGAAGGCATGATTAGTAATAGGCTAAGGCTTCAATTGTAGGAACACTCTTCCCAGAATGGTACGAAAATAAGTAAAAACCCATGGTCATTTAGGACAATCTACGTCCCAGAATTGTACGATTAGTAACAGCTAGGATCATTAAGGACAATCTCTCCAGAAATTAGTCGCGATTAGTAAACCGCTTTAGCTTAATTTTGGACAATCTTCCCATGATATGGGTAACAGTACTTAGTTAATTAGTCTATGGGCTCATAGGTAACAATTTTTCCAGAATGAGACAATGGAATTACAGTAACATTTGCTAGGTCATTTAGGACAATCTCCCATTATGGGTAGCAATAAGCTAACGTTCCTAGGAGTCAATTTAGGAAAAAACCTCCCAGAATGGTACGATAGTAACAGCTAGGTTCATTTAGGACATCTCCCCAGAATGGTAGCGATTAGTAAAGCTAGCTCATTAAGGACATTATCTCCCCAGAATGGTATGATGTAACAGTAAGCAGAAATATATGCCATTTCAGGACAATTTCTCCAGATTGGTCAGATTATAGAACAACAGGCTGATCAATTTAGCACATTTATCTTACTCAAGAATAGAGTACGATAAGTACAACAGCTAGGACTCACATTCTGGACAAAACTCCCACCTAAGATAAATGGTACGTTATTTAGTAACAGCTAGGTCTCATTGATTGTGATAATCTCCCAGCATGGTAACATATAAGTAACGTACTTTTATCAATGCAGGTGTCATTTAGGAAAAACTCCCCAGATTGGTACGAATACAGTTAACAGCTAGGGTCATTTAGGACTTCTCCCAGAATGGTAACGATTAGTAAGCAGCTAGGCTCATTAAGGACAATCCTCCGCCAGAATGGTATGAATAGTAACAGGTGGGCTCATTAGGACAACCTGCCCCAGAATGGTATGATTAGTAACGAGCTAGGCTAATTTTGACAAATCTTCCAGAAGGATACGAATTAGTAACAGCTAGGCTGCATTTAGGACAATTTTTCAAGCAGAATGGTAAGTGTTAAGTAAACAGCTGGCTCAATGTAGGACAATCTCCCATATGGGTAAAAAGAAAAAAAAATAAGTAAATAATTAGTGAAACGAATAATCAACAAGGATGGTACACATTAAGTAACGACTATGGGGTCATTTAGGAAAACCTCCCGAAAATGGTACATATAAGTAAACAGCTAGTGGTATTTTAGGAACGCTCCCAGTAATGGTACGATAAGTAACATCTAGGGTCAATTTATGGACATCTCCCCCAGAATTGGTATGATTAGTAACAAGCTAGGCTCATTTAGGAGCAATCTCCCAGAAGGTTTGATTAGTAACAGCTTAGGCTCATTTAGGAACAATCTTCCCAGAATGGTTTCGATTGTAACAGGTTAGGGTCTAATTTAGGCAATCTCTGCCTAGAATGGTAGGATTGTACCCCTTAAAGGTTATTAGGCATTCCAGATCATGAGTCACTTTCGCTCATAGTGGAATAATCTCCCCAGCATGGTAAATTAGTAACAGCTAGGGTAATTAAGGACAAGCTCCCAGAATGGTGCGATTAGTAACAGCTAGGCTCATTTAGAAAATTTTCTCCAGAATGATATGATTAGTTAACAGCTAGGTCCTCATTTAGGACAATCCACAGCATGGTATAATTTAGTTAACAGCTAGGGTCATTTAGATAAACCTCCCCAGAATGGTACGATTAGTAAACAGCTAGGCTCAATTTTGGATAATCCCCCAGCATGGTATAATTAGTAACAGCTAGGGTCATTTAGGCAAAAACCTCCCCAGAATGGTATAAGTAACAGCTAGGGTATATTTAGGACCATCTCCCCAGAATGGTACGATTAGTAACAGCTAGGCTCATTTAAGGACAATCTCCCCAGAATGGTATGATTAGTAACAGGCTAGGGCTCATTTAGGACAACTCCGCCAGAATAGTATGATCAGTAACAGCTAGGCTCATTTAGGACAATCTCTCCAGAATGGTACAATTAGTAACAGCTAGGCTCATTTGGAAATCTCCCTAGAATGTATGATTAGTAACAGCTAGCGCATGCATTTTGATCAATCTCCCCAAGTAATGGTACAATTAGTAACAGCTTAGGGTATTAAGGACAAGCCTCCTCAAGAATGGTGGATTAGTAACAGCTAGGCTTTCATTTAGGACAATTTCTCCAGAATGATTAAGTTATTAACAGCTAGGCTCATTTAGGACAATCTCAACATCATGGTATAATTGTAACAGGCTAGGGTCATTTAGGAAAACCTCCCCAGAATGGTACGGTTAGTAACAGCTAGGCTCAATTTTGGTAATCTTCCCCAGCATGGTGTAATTAGTAACAGCTAGGCGTCCATTATGGAAAACCTCCGCAGAATGGTACGATTAGATAACAGCTAGGGTCATTTAGGACAATCTTCCCAGAATGGTACGATTAGTAACAGTTAGGGTCATTTAGGACAATTTCCCCAGGATGGTACGATTACTACAGCTAGGGTCATAGTAGAACATCTCCCCAGAATGGGAAAGATTAGTAACAGCCTAGAGAATTTAGGACAATCTCTAAGATTGTACAATTAGTAACTGCCAGGGTCATTTAGGAAAAATTTTCCAGAATGGTACGCATTAGTAACAGCCTAGAGTCATTTAGTACAATCTCCAAGAATGGTACCGATTAGTAACAGCTAGGCATTTTAGGAACAATCTTCTAGCATGTTCGATTGTAACTGCTAGGTCCATTTAATGACAATCTCCCCAGAATGGTAGCGATTAGTAACAGCTGGGCCATTTAGGACAATCTCCCAGAATGGTACGATTAGTAACAGTTAGGCTATTAAAGGACGATCTACCCCAGAATGGCTATGATTAGTAATAGCTAGGGCTCATTTAGGAACAATCTCAAGAATGGTAGTGATAAGTAAAACCATGGTCATTTAGGACAATCTCTCCAGAATTGTACGATAGTAAACAGCTAGGCATCAATTAGGACAATCTCTCCAGAATGTCTGATTAGTAACAGCTTTAGCTAATTTTTGGGGACAATCTTCCAGAATGGTAGCGATTAGTAACAAGCTAGGCTCATTTAGGACAATTTTTTCCAGAATGGTATGTTAAGTACAGCTAGGCTCATTTAGGACAATCTCCACAGGAAGGTTACGATTAGTAACAGCTAGGGCCATTTTAGGACCATCTCTGCAGAATGGTACGATTAGTAAACAGCTAGGCTCATTAAGGACAATCTCCCCATGAATGCTATGAATAGTAACAGGTAGGGCCATTTAGGAACAAATTTCTTCAGAATGGTAACGATTAGAGACAGGCTTAGGATCATTTAGGACAATGCTTCTCCAGAATGGTACCGAAATAGTAACGCTAGGCCTGATTTAGCGACCAAGCCTCCCAAGAATGGTTACGACTTAGTAACAGCTAGGCTCATTTGGATAATCTCCCCAGCATGGTAACATAAGTAACGCCTAGGGTCATTTAGGAAAACCTTCCAGAATGGTAACCGATAAGTAACAGCTAGGGTCATTTAGGACCAATCTCCCCAGAATGGGTAAGATTAGTAACAGCTTAGGCTCATTAAGGACAATACTCCCAGATATGGTATGAATAGTAACAGGTAGGCTCATTAAGGAACACCTTTCCCCAGAATGGTATGATTAGTAACAGCTAGGTAATTTTGGACAATCTTCCCAGAATGGTACGATTAGTAAAGCTAGGCTCATTCAGGACAATTTTTCCAGAATGGTCATGTTAAGTAACAGCTAGGCTCATTTAGGACAATCTTCCCCATTATGGTACAATACAGCAACGCCTAGGGTCATTTGGAAAACTCCCCAGAATGGTTACGATAAGTAACAGCTAGGTTTTCATTTAGGACCACTCCGCAGTAATGGTACGATTTAGTAACAGCTAGGCTCATTTGGATAATCTCCCCAGCGATGGTATGAATAGTAAACAGGTAGGGCCATTTAGGACAATTTCTCCAGAATGGTACGATTAGAAACAGCTAGGATCATTTAGGACAATCTCTCCAGAAATGGTACGATAAGTAAACAGCTAGGCTCATTTAGGACAACCTCCCTAGAATGGTATCGATTAGTAACAGCTAGGCTCATTTTGGATAATCTCCCCAGCATTGGTAAACAATAAGTAACGCCTAGGGTCATTTAGGAAAACTCCCCAGAATGAGTACGATTAGTTAACAGCTAGGCTCATTAAGGACATCTCCCCAGAATGGTATGATAGTAACAGTGTAGGCTCATTTAGGACAACCTCCCCAGAATGGTATGATTAGTAACAGCTAGGCTCATTTAGGACAATCTCTCCAGAATGGTACGATTAGTAACAGCTAGGCTCATTTAGGACAATTTCCCTAGAAATGTATGATTAGTAACAGCTACGCTCATTTTGGATAATCTCCCCAGCATGGTACAATTAGTAACAGCTAGGGTAATTAAGGACAAGCTCCCCAGAATGGTGCGATTATTAACAGTTAGGCTCATTTAGGACAATTTCTCCAGAATGATATAATTATTAACAGCTAGGCTCATTTAGGACAATCTCCCCAGCATGGTATAATTAGTAACAGCTAGG
>SAYR01032711.1:17443-102726 GCA_004382745.1 Argopecten irradians irradians
AATCTCCCCAGCATGGTATAATTAGTAACAGCTAGGGTCATTTAGGAAAACCTCCCCAGAATGGTACGATTAGTAACAGCTAGGCTCATTTTAGATAATCTCCCCAGCATGGTATAATAAGTAACAGCTAGGGTCATTTAGGAAAACCTCCCCAAAATGGTACGATTAGTAACAGCTAGGGTCATTTAGGACCATCTCCCAAGAATGGTACGATTAGTAACAGTTAGCGTCATTTAGGACAATTTTCCCAGGATGGTACGATTAGTAACAGCTAGGGTCATATAGAACAATCTCTCCAGAATGGGGAGATTATTAACAGGCAGAGAAATTAAGGACAATCTTTCCAGAATGGTATGATTAGTAACAGCTAGGGTCATTTAGGACAATCTCTCCAGAATTGTACAATTAATAACACCAAGGGTCATTTATAACAATCTCTCCAGAATGGTACGATTAGTAACAGCTAGAGTCATTTAGGACAATCTCCACAGAATGGTACGATTAGTAACAGCTAGCGTTATTTAGGACAATCTCCCAAGAATGGTACGAATAGTAACAGCTAGGTCCATATAGGACAATCTCTCTAGAATGTTACGATTAGTAACTGCTAGGCCCATTTATGACAATCTCCCCAGAATGATACGATTAGTAACAGCTAGGGCCATTTAGGACACTCTTCCCAGAATGGTACGATAAGTAAAAACCAGGGTCATTTAGGACAATCTCCCCAGAATGGTACGATTAGTAACACCTAGGATCATTAAGGACAATCTCTCCAGAATAGTACGATTAGTAACAGCTTAGCTAATTTTGGACAATCTTCCCAGAATGGTACGATTAGTAACAGCTAGGCTCATTTAGGACAATCTTTCCAGAATGGTATGTTAAGTAACAGCTAGGCTCATTTAGGACAATCTCCCCAGGACGGTACGATTAGTAACAGCTAGGGCCATTTAGGACAATGTCTCCAGAATGGTACATTAGAAACAGCTAGGATCATTTAGGACAATCTCTCCAGAATGGTACGATAGGTAACAGCTAGGCTCATTTAGGACAACCTCCCCAGAATGGTATGATTAGTAACAGCTAGGCTCATTTTGGATAATCTCCCCAGCATGGTACAATAAGTAACAGCTAGGGTCATTTAGGAAAACCTCCCCAGAATGGTACGATAAGTAACAGCTAGGGCCATTTAGGACCATCTCCCCAGAATGGTACGATTGGTAACACCTAGGCTCTTTTAGGACAATCTCCCCAGAATGGTATGATTAGTAACAGCTAGGCTCATTTAGGACAACCTTCCCAGAATGGTATGATTAGTAACAGCTAGGCTCATTTAGGACAATCTCTCCAGAATGGTACGATTAGTAACAGCTAGGCTCATTTAGGACAATTTCCCTAGAAATGTATGATTAGTAACAGCTACGCTCATTTTGGATAATCTCCCCAGCATGGTACAATTAGTAACAGCTAGGGTAATTAAGGACAAGCTCCCCAGAATGGTGCGATTATTAACAGTTAGGCTCATTTAGGACAATTTCTCCAGAATGATATAATTATTAACAGCTAGGCTCATTTAGGACAATCTCCCCAGCATGGTATAATTAGTAACAGCTAGGTTCATATAGGAAAACCTCCCCAGAATGGTACAATTAGTAACAGCTAGGCTCATTTTGGATAATCTCCCCAGCATGGTATAATTAGTAACAGCTAGGGTCATTTAGGAAAACCTCCCCAGAATGGTACGATTAGTAACAGCTAGGGTCATTTAGGACCATCTCCGCAGAATGGTACGAATAGTAACAGTTAGGGTCATTTAGGACAATTTCCCCAGGATGGTACGATTAGTAACAGCTAGGTTTATATAGAACAATCTCTCCAGAATGGGAAGATTAGTAACAGCCAGAGAAATTTAGGACAATCTCTCCAGAATTGTACGATTAGTAACTGCCAGGGTCATTTAGGACAATCTTTCCAGAATGGTATGATTAATTACAGCTAGGGTCATTTAGGACAATCTCTCCAGAATTGTACGATTAGTCACAGCCAGGGTCATTTATAACAATCTCTCCAGAATGGTACGATTAGTAACAGCTAGAGTCATTTAGGAAAATCTCCACAGAATGGTACGATTAGTAACAACTAGGGTCATTTAGGACAATCTCTCAAGAATGGTACTATTAGTAACAGCCAGGGCCATTTAGGACAATCTCCCAAGAGTGGTACGATTAGTAACAGCCCGGGCCATTTAGGACAATCTCTCTAGAATGTTACGATAAGTAACTGCTAGGCCCATTCATGACAATCTCCCCAGAATGGTACGATTAGTAACAGCTAGGGCCATTTAAGACAATCTTCCCAGAATGGTACGATTAGTAACAGTTAGGCTCATTAAGGACGATCTTTCCAGAATGGCATGATTAGTAATAGCTAGGCTCATTTAGGACACTCTTCCCAGAATGGTACGATAAGAAAAAACCAGGGTCATTTAGGACAATCTCCCCAGAATGGTACGATTAGTAACAGCTAGGGCCATTTAGGACAACCTCTCCAGAATGGTACGATTAGTAACAGCTAGGCTCATTAAGGACAATCTCTCCAGAATAGTACGATTAGTAACAACTTAGCTAATTTTGGACAATCTTCCCAGAATGGTACGATTAGTAACAGCTAGGGTCATTTAGGACAATCTTTCCAGAATGGTATGTTAAGTAACAGCTAGGCTCATTTAGGACAATCTCCCCAGGACGGTACGATTAGTAACAGCTAGGGCCATTTAGGACAATGTCTCCAGAATGGTACGATTAGAAACAGCTAGGATCATTTAGGACAATCTCTCCAGAATGGTACGATAAGTAACAGCTAGGCTCATTAAGGACAATCTCCCCAGAATGGTATGATTAGTAACAGCTAGGCTCATTTTGAATAGTCTCCCCAGCATGGTACAATAAGTAACAGCTAGGGTCATTTAGGAAAACCTCCCCAGAATGGTACGATTAGTAACAGCTAGGGTAATTTAGGACCATCTCCCCAGAATGGTACGATTAGTAACAGCTAGGCTCATTTAGGACAATCTCCCCTGAATGGTATGATTAGTAACAGCTAGGCTCATTTAGGACAACCTCCCCAGAATGGTATGATTAGTAACAGCTAGGCTCATTTAGGACAATCTCTCCAGAATGGTACGATTAGTAACAGCTAGGCTCATTTAGGACAATCTCTCCAGAATGGTACGAATAGTAACAGCTAGGCTCATTTAGGACAATCTCCCTAGAATGGTATGATTAGTAACAGCTACGCTCATTTTGGATAATCTCCCCAGCATGGTACAATTAGTAACAGCTAGGGTAATTAAGTACAAGCTCCCCAGAATGGTGTGATTAGTAACAGCTAGGCTCATTTAGGACAATTTCTCCAGAATGATATAATTATTAATAGCTAGGCTCATTTAGGATAATCTCCCCAGCATGGTATAATTAGTAACAGCTAGGCTCATTTGGGAAAACCTCCCCAGAATGGTTCGATTAGTAACAGCTAGGCTCATTTTGGATAATCTCCCCAGCATGGTATAATTAGTAACAGCTAGGGTCATTTAGGAAAACCCTTCCAGAATGGTACGATTAGTAACAGCTAGGGTCATTTAGGACCATCATCCCAGAATGGTACGATTAGTAACAGTTAGGGTCATTTAGGACAATTTCCCCAGGATGGTACGATTAGTAACAGCTAGGCTAATTTAGGACAACCTCCCCAGAATGGTATGATTAGTAACAGCTAGGCTCATTTTGGATAATCTCCTCAGCATGGTACAACAAGTAACAGCAAGGGTCATTTAGGAAAACCTCCCCAGAATGGTACGATAAGTAACATCTAGGGTAATTTAGGACCATCTCCCCAGAATGGTACGATTAGTAACAGCTAGGCTCATTTAGGACAATCTCCCCAGAATGGTATGATTAGTAACAGCTAGGCTCATTTAGGACATCCTCCCCAGAATGGTATGATTAGTAACAGCTAGGCTCATTTTGGATAATCTCCCCAGCATGGTACAATTAGTAACAGCTAGGGTAATTAAGGACAAGCTCCCCAGAATGGTGCGATTAGTAACAGCTAGGCTCATTTAGGACAATTTCTCCAGAATGATATAATTATTAAAAGCTAGGCTCATTAAGGACAATCTCAACAACATGGTATAATTAGTAACAGCTAGGGTCATTTAGGAAAACCTCCCCAGAATGGTACGATTAGTAACAGCTAGGCTCATTTTGGATAATCTCCCCAGCATGGTATAATTAGTAACAGCTAGGGTCATTTAGGAAAACCTCCCCAGAATGGTACGATTAGAACCAGCTAGGGTCATTTAGGACTATCTCCCCAGAATGGTACGATTAGTAACAGTTAGGGTCATTTAGGACAATTTCCCCAGGATGGTACGATTAGTAACAGCTAGGGTCATATAGAACAATCTCCCCAGAATGGGAAGATTAGTAATAGCCAGAGAAATTTAGGACAATCTCTCCAGAATTGTACAATTAGTAATTGCCAGGGTCATTTAGGACAATCTTTCCAGAATGGTATGATTAGTAACAGCTATGGTCATTAAGGACAATCTCTCCAGAATTGTACGATTAGTAACAGCCAGGGTCATTTATAACAATCTCTCCAGAATGGTACGATTAGTAACAGCTAGGGTCATTTAGGACAATCTCCCCAGAATGGTACGATTAGTAACAGCTAGGGTCATTTAGGACAACCTCCCCAGAATGGTACGATTAGTAACAGCTAGGCTCATTTAGGACAACCTCCCCAGAATGGTACGATTAGTAACAGCTAGGCTCATTTAGGACAACCTCCCCAGAATGGTACGATTAGTAACAGCTAGGCTCATTTAGGACAACCTCCCCAGAATGGTACGATTAGTAACAGCTAGGCTCATTTAGGACAACCTCCCCAGAATGGTACGATTAGTAACAGCTAGGCTCATTTAGGACAACCTCCCCAGAATGGTACGATTAGTAACAGCTAGGCTCATTTAGGACAACCTCCCCAGAATGGTACGATTAGTAACAGCTAGGCTCATTTAGGACAACCTCCCCAGAATGGTACGATTAGTAACAGCTAGGCTCATTTAGGACAACCTCCCCAGAATGGTACGATTAGTAACAGCTAGGCTCATTTAGGACAACCTCCCCAGAATGGTACGATTAGTAACAGCTAGGCTCATTTAGGACAACCTCCCCAGAATGGTACGATTAGTAACAGCTAGGCTCATTTAGGACAACCTCCCCAGAATGGTACGATTAGTAACAGCTAGGCTCATTTAGGACAACCTCCCCAGAATGGTACGATTAGTAACAGCTAGGCTCATTTAGGACAACCTCCCCGGAATGGTACGATTAGTAACGGCTAGGCTCATTTAGGACAACCTCCCCAGAATGGTACGATTAGTAACAGCTAGGCTCATTTAGGACAACCTCCCCAGAATGGTACGATTAGTAACAGCTAGGCTCATTTAGGACAACCTCCCCAGAATGGTACGATTAGTAACGGCTAGGCTCATTTAGGACAACCTCCCCAGAATGGTACGATTAGTAACAGCTAGGCTCATTTAGGACAACCTCCCCAGAATGGTACGATTAGTAACAGCTAGGCTCATTTAGGACAACCTCCCCAGAATGGTACGATTAGTAACAGCTAGGCTCATTTAGGACAACCTCCCCAGAATGGTACGATTAGTAACAGCTAGGCTCATTTAGGACAACCTCCCCAGAATGGTACGATTAGTAACAGCTAGGCTCATTTAGGACAACCTCCCCAGAATGGTACGATTAGTAACAGCTAGGCTCATTTAGGACAACCTCCCCAGAATGGTACGATTAGTAACAGCTAGGCTCATTTAGGACAACCTCCCCAGAATGGTACGATTAGTAACAGCTAGGCTCATTTAGGACAACCTCCCCAGAATGGTACGATTAGTAACAGCTAGGCTCATTTAGGACAACCTCCCCAGAATGGTACGATTAGTAACAGCTAGGCTCATTTAGGACAACCTCCCCAGAATGGTACGATTAGTAACAGCTAGGCTCATTTAGGACAACCTCCCCAGAATGGTACGATTAGTAACAGCTATGCTCATTTAGGACAACCTCCCCAGAATGGTACGATTAGTAACAGCTAGGCTCATTTAGGACAATCTCCCCAGAATGGTACGATTAGTAACAGCTAGGCTCATTTAGGACAATCTCCCCAGAATGGTACGATTAGTAACAGCTAGGCTCATTTAGGACAATCTCCCCAGAATGGTACGATTAGTAACAGCTAGGCTCATTTAGGACAATCTCCCCAGAATGATACGATTAGTAACAGCTAGGCTCATTTAGGACAATCTCCCCAGAATGGTACGATTAGTAACAGCTAGGCTCATTTAGGACAATCTCCCCAGAATGGTACGATTAGTAACAGCTAGGCTCATTTAGGACAATCTCCCCAGAATGGTACGATTAGTAACAGCTAGGCTCATTTAGGACAATCTCCCCAGAATGGTACGATTAGTAACAGCTAGGGCCATTTTGGACAATCTCCCCAGATGGTATGATTAGTATCAGCTAGGCTCATTTAAGACAATCTCTCCAGAGTTTACGATTGGTAATAACTAGGCCATTTAGGACAATCTCCCCAGAATGGTATGATTAGTAACAGTTAGGCTCATTTAGGACAAACTCTCCAAAATGTACGATTAGTAAAACCTAGACCATTTAGGACAATCTCCCCAGAATGGTATGATAAGTAACAGCTAGGCTCATTTAGGGCAATCTCCCCAGATTGGTACGATTAGTAACAGTGAGACTCATTTAGGACAATCTCCCCAGAATGGTATGATTAGTAAAACCTAGGCACATTTAGGACAATCTTCCGAGAATGGTACGATAAGTAAAAACCAGGTTCAATTAGGACAATCTCTCCAGAATGGTACGATAAGTAACAACTAGGGTCTTTTAGGACAATCTCCTCAGAATGGTACGATTAGTAACAGCTAGGGTCATTAAGGACAATCTCCCCAGAATGGTACGATTAGTAAAAGCTAGGCTCATTTAGGACAATCTCTCCAGACCGGTACAATTAGTAACAGCTAAGGTCTTTTGGAACAATCTCCTCAGAATGTAACGATAAGTAACAACCAGGGTCATTTAGGACAATCTCCCCAGAATGGTACGAATTATAACAGCTAGGCTTTTTTAAGGACAATCTCCCCAATATGGTACGATAAGTAACAGCTAGGGTCATTTAGGACAATCTCCCAAAAATGGTACGATATGTAACAGCTAGTGTCATAAGGACAACCTTCCCAGAATGGTACGATTAGTTACAGCTAGGCTCATTTAGGACAATCTCCCCAGAACGGTACGATAAGTAACAGCAAGACTTATTTTGGACAACCTCCCCTGAATGGTACAATTAGTAACAGCTAAGGCCATTTAGGACAATCTCCCCAGAATGGTACGATTAGTGACAGCTTGGGCAATTTTGGACAATCTCCCCAGAATGGTACGGTTAGTAACAGATAGGCTGATTTAGGACAATCTCCCCAGAATGGTACGATTAGTAACAGCTAGGGCCATTTTGGACAATCTCCCCAGATGGTATGATTAGTATCAGCTAGGCTCATTTAAGACAATCTCTCCAGAGTTTACGATTGGTAAAAACTAGACCATTTAGGACAATCTCCCCAAAATGGTATGATAAGTAACAGCTAGGCTCATTTAGGGCAATCTCCCCAGATTGGTACGATTAGTAACAGTGAGACTCATTTAGGACAATCTCCCCAGAATGGTATGATTAGTAAAACCTAGGCACATTTAGGACAATCTTCCGACAATGGTACGATAAGTAAAAACCAGGGTCAATTAGGACAATCTCTCCAGAATGGTACGATAAGTAACAACTCGGGTCTTTTAGGACAATCTCCTCAGAATGGTACGATTAGTAACAGCTAGGGTCATTAAGGACAATCTCCCCAGAATGGTACGATTAGTAAAAGCTAGGCTCATTTAGGACAATCTCTCCAGACTGGTACAATTAGTAACAGCTAAAGTCTTTTAGAACAATCTCCTCAGAATGTTACGATTAGTAACAACTGGGGTCATTTAGGAATACCTCCCCAGAATGGTACGATAAGTAACAGCTGGGGTAATTTAGGACCATCTCCCCAGAATGGTACGATTGGTAACAGCTAGGCTCATTTAGGACATTCTCCCCAGAATGGTATGATTAGTAACAGCTAGGGTCAAATAGGACAATCTCCCAGAATGGTACGATTAGTAACAGCTAGGCTCATTTTAGATAATCTCCCCAGCATGGTACAATTAGTAACAGCTGGGGTCATTTAGGAAAACCTCACCAGAATTTTACGATTAGTAACAGCTAGGCTCATTTAGGACAATCTCCCCAGAATTGTACGATTAGTAACAGATAGGCTCATTTAGGACAATCTCCCCAGAATGTTACGATTAGTAACAGCTAGGCTCATTTTGGACAATCTCTCCCGAAGGGTACGATTAGTAACAGCTAGGCTCATTTAGGAAAATCTCCCAAGAACGTTACGATTAATAACAACTAAGGCCATTTAGGA
Source organism: Argopecten irradians irradians (assembly GCA_004382745.1). Lineage (NCBI taxonomy): Eukaryota > Metazoa > Mollusca > Bivalvia > Pectinida > Pectinidae > Argopecten > Argopecten irradians. The sequence continues at coordinate 26,073 of SAYR01032711.1, forward strand.
CAATCTCCACAGAATGGTACGATTAGTAACAGCTAGGCTCATTTAGGACAATATCCCCATAATGGTACGATTATTAACAGCTAGGGCCAGTTACGACAATCTCTTTAGAATGGTACGATTAGTAAATGTTAGGCTCATGTATGACAATCTCCCCAGAATGGTACGATTAATAACAGCTGGGGCCATTTAGGACAATCTATCCAGAATAGTATGATTAATAACAACTAGGGCCATATAGGACAATCTCCACAGAATGGTACGATTAGTAACAGCTAGAGTCATTTAGGGCAATCTCCCCATAATGGTACGATTATTAACAGCTAGGGCCATTTAGGACAATCCCTTTAGAATGGTACGATTAGTAAATGTTAGGCTCATGTATGACAATCTCCCCAGAATGGTACGATTAATAACAGCTGGGGCCATTTAGGACAACCTTCCCAGAATGGTACGATTAGTAACATTGAGACTCATTTAGGACAATCTCCCCAGAATGGTATGATTAGTAAAACCTAGGCACATTTGGGACAATCTTCCGAGAATGGTACGATAAGTAAAAACCAGGGTCAATTAGGACAATCTCTCCAGAATGGTACGATAAGTAACAACTAGGGTCTTTTAGGACAATCTCCTCAGAATGGTACGATTAGTAACAGCTAGGGTCATTAAGGACAATCTCCCCAGAATGGTACGATTAGTAAAAGCTAGGCTCATTTAGGACAATCTCTCCAGACTGGTACAATTAGTAAAAGCTAAGGTCTTTTAGAACAATCTCCTCAGAATGTTACGATAAGTAACAACCAGGGTCATTTAGGACAATCTCCCCAGAATGGTACGAATTATAACAGCTAGGTTTTTTTAAGGACAATCTCCCCAATATGGTACGATTAGTAACAGCTAGGGTCATTTAGGACAATCTCCCAAGAATGGTACGATATGTAAGAGCTAGTGTCATAAGGACAACCTTCCCAGAATGGTACGATTAGTTACAGCTAGGCTCATTTAGGACAATCTCCCCAGAACGGTACGATAAGTAACAGCTAGACTTATTTTGGACAACCTCTCCTGAATGGTACAATTAGTAACAGCTAAGGCCATTTAGGACAATCTCCCCAGAATGGTACGATTAGTGACAGCTTGGGCAATTTTGGACAATCTCCCCAGAATGGTACGGTTAGTAACAGCTAGGGCCATTTTGGACAATCTCCTCAGATGGTATGATTAGTATCAGCTAGGCTCATTTAAGACAATCTCTCCAGAGTTTACGATTGGTAATAACTAGGCCATTTAGGACAATCTCCCCAGAATGGTATGATTAGTAACAGTTAGGCTCATTTAGGACAAACTCTCCAAAATGTACGATTAGTAAAAACTAGACCATTTAGGACAATCTCCCCAGAATGGTATGATAAGTAACAGCTAGGCTCATTTAGGGCAATCTCCCCAGATTGGTACGATTAGTAACAGTGAGACTCATTTAGGACAATCTCCCCAGAATGGTATGATTAGTAAAACCTAGGCACATTTAGGACAATCTTCCCATTATGGTACGATAAGTAAAAACCAGGGTCAATTAGGACAATCTCTCCAGAATGGTACGATTAGTAACAGCTAGGGTCATTAAGGACAATCTCCCCAGAATGGTACGATTAGTAAAAGCTAGGCTCATTTCGGACAATCTCCCCAGAACTGTATGATAAGTAACAGCTGGGCTCATTTAAGACAATCTCTCCAGAGTTTACGATTGGTAATAACTAGGCCATTTAGGACAATCTCCCCAGAATGGTATAATTAGTAACAGTTAGGCTCATTTAGGACAATCTCTCCAAAATGTACGATTAGAAAAAACTAGACCATTTAGGACAATCTCCCCAGAATGGTATGATAACTAACAGCTAGGCTCATTTAGGGCAATCTCCCCAGAATGGTACGATTATTAACAGCTAGGCTCATTTAGGACAATCTTTCTAGAATTGTACAATTAGTAACAGCTAGGCTCATTTAGGACAATCTCTCCCGAATGGTACGATTAGTAACAGCTGGGCTCATTTAGGACAATCTCCCAAGCATTGTACAATTAGTAACAGCTAGGGTCATTTAAGACAATTTCTCCAGAATGGTACGATTAGTAACAGCGAGGGTCATTTTGGACATTCTCTCCCGATGGATACGATTAGTAACAGCTAGGCTCATTTAGGACAATCTCCACAGAATGGTACGATTAGTAACAGCTAGGCTAATTTTGGACAATCTCTCCCGAAGGGTACGATTAGTAACAGCTAGGCTCATTTAGGATGATATCCACAGAATGGTACGATTAGTAACAGCTAGGCTCCTTTTGGACAATCTCTCCCGAAGGGTACGATCAGTAACACCTAGGCTCATTTAGGAAAATTTTCCAAGAATGGTACGATTGATAGCAACTAGGGCCATTTAGGACAATCTCCATAGAATGGTACGATTAGTAATAGCTAGGCTCATTTAGGACAATCTCCCAAGATGGTACGATTAGTAACAGCTAGGGTCATTAATGACAATCTTCCCACAATGGTACGATTAGTAACAGCTAAGGTCATTTAGGATAATCTCTCCTGAAGGTTACGATTAGTAACACCAAGACTCATTTAGGAAAATCTCCCAAGAATGGCACGATTGATAGCAACTAGGGCCATTTAGGACAATCTCCACAGAATGGTAGGATTAGTAACAGCTAGGCTCATTTAGGACAATCTCCTAAGAATGGTACGATTAGTAACAGCTAGGCTCATTAATGACAATCTTCCCAGAATGGTACGATTAGTAACAGTTAGGCTCATTTAGGACAATCTTCCCAGGATGGTACGATAAGTGAAAACCAGGGTCATTTAGGACAATCTCCTCAGAATGGTAGGATTAGTAACAGCTAGAGTCATTTAGGACAATCTCCCCAGAATGGTACGATTAGTAAAAGCTAGGCTCATTTATGACAATCTCCCCAGAATGGTACGATTAGTGACAGCTAGGGTCAGTTAGGACAATCTCCCCAGAATGGTATGATTAGTAAAACCTAGGCACATTTAGGACAATCTTCCGAGAATGGTACGATAAGTAAAAACCAGGGTCAATTAGGACAATCTCCCCAGAATGGTTCGATAAGTAACAACTAGGGTCTTTTAGGACAATCTCCTCAGAATGGTACGATTAGTAACAGCTAGGGTCATTAAGGACAATCTCCCCAGAATGGTACGATTAGTAAAAGCTAGGCTCATTTAGGACAATCTCTCCAGACTGGTACAATCAGTAACAGCTAAGGTCTTTTAGAACAATCTCCTCAGAATGTTATGATAAGTAACAACCAAGGTTATTTAGGACAATCTCCCCAGAATGGTACGAATTATAACAGCTAGTTTTTTTTAAGGACAATCTCCCCAATATGGTACGATTAGTAACAGCTAGGGTCATTTAGGACAATCTCCCAAGAATGGTGCGATATGTAACAGCTAGTGTCATAAGGACAACCTTCCCAGAATGGTACGATTAGTTACAGCTAGGCTCATTTAGGACAATCTCCCCAGAACGGTACGATAAGTAACAGCTAGACTTATTTTGGACAACCTCCCCTGAATGGTACAATTAGTAACAGCTAAGGCCATTTAGGACAATCTCCCCAGAATGGTACGATTAGTGACAGCTTGGGCAATTTTGGACAATCTCCCCAGAATGGTACGGTTAGTAACAGCTAGGCTCATTTAAGACAATCTCTCCAGAGTTTACGATTGGTAATAACTAGGCCATTTAGGACAATCTCCCCAGAATGGTATGATTAGTTAAAGTTAGGCTCATTTAGGACAAACTCTCCAAAATGTACGATTAGTAAAAACTAGACCATTTAGGACAATCTCCCCAGAATGGTATGATAAGTAACAGCTAGGCTCATTTAGGGCAATCTCCCCAGATTGGTACGATTAGTAACAGTGAGACTTATTTAGGACAATCTCCCCAGAATGGTATGATTAGTAAAACCTAGGCACATTTAGGACAATCTTCCGAGAATGGTACGATAAGTAAAAACCAGGGTCAATTAGGACAATCTCCCCAGAATGGTACGATAAGTAACAACTAGGGTCTTTTAGGACAATCTCCTCAGAATGGTACGATTAGTAACAGCTAGGGCCATTTAGGACAACCTTCCCAGAATGGAACGATTAGTAACAGTGAGACTCATTTAGGACAATCTCCCCAGAATGGTATGATTAGTAAAACCTAGGCACATTTAGGACAATCTTCCGAGAATGGTACGATAAGTAAAAACCAGGGTCAATTAGGACAATCTCCCCAGAATGGTACGATAAGTAACAACTAGGGTCTTTTAGGACAATCTCCTCAGAATGGTACGATTAGTAACAGCTAAGGTCATTCAGGACAATCTCCCCAGAATGGTACGATTAGTAAAAGCTAGGCTCATTTAGGACAATCTCTCCAGACTGGTACAATTAGTAACAGCTAAGGTCTTTTAGAACAATATCCTCAGAATGTTACGATTAGTAACAACCTGGGTCATTTAGGACAATCTCCCCAGAATGGTACGAATTATAACAGCTAGGTTTTTTAAGGACAATCTCCCCAATATGGTATGATTAGTAACAGCTAGGGTCATTTAGTACAATCTCCCAAGAATGGTACGATATGTAACAGCTAGTGTCATAAGGACAACCTTCCCAGAATAGTACGATTAGTTACAGCTAGGCTCATTTCGGACAATCTCCCCAGAACGGTACGATAAGTAACAGCTAGACTTATTTTGGACAACCTCCCCTGAATGGTACAATTAGTAACAGCTAAGGCCATTTAGGACAATCTCCCCAGAATGGTACGATTAGTGACAGCTTGGGCAATTTTAGACAATCTCCCCAGAATGGTACGATTTGTAACAGATAGGCTGATTAAGGACAATCTCCCAGAATGGTACGATTAGTAACAGCTAGGCTCATTTTAGATAATCTCCCCAGCATGGTACAATTAGTAACAGCTAGGGTCATTTAGGAAAACCTCACCAGAATTTTACGATTAGTAACAGCTAGGCTCATTTAGGACAATCTCCCCAGAATTGTACGATTAGTAACAGATAGGCTCATTTAGGAAAATCTCCTCAGAATGTTACGATTAGTAACAGCTAGGCTCATTTTGGACAATCTCTCCCGAAGGGTACGATTAGTAACAGCTAGGCTCATTTAGGAAAATCTCCCAAGAATGGTACGATTAATAACAACTAAGGTCATTAAGGACAATCTCCACAGAATGGTACGATTAGTAACAGCTAGGCTCATTTAGGACAATCTATCCAGAATAGTATGATTAATAACAACTAGGGCCATATAGGACAATCTCCAAAGAATGGTACGATTAGTAACAGCTAGAGTCATTTAGGACAATCTCCCCATAATGGTACGATTATTAACAGCTAGGGCCATTTAGGACAATCTCTTTAGAATGGTACGATTAGTAACTGTTAGGCTCATGTATGACAATCTCCCCAGAATGGTACGATTAGTAACAGCTAGGGCCATTTTGGACAATCTCCCCAGAATGGTATGATTAGTATCAGCTAGGCTTATTTAAGACAATCTCTCCAGAGTTTACGATTGGTAATAACTAGGCCATTTAGGACAATCTCCCCAGAATGGTATAATTAGTAACAGTTATGCTCATTTAGGACAATCTCTCCAAAATGTACGATTAGTAAAAACTAGACCATTTAGGACAATCTCCCCAGAATGGTATGATAACTAACAGCTAGGCTCATTTAGGGCAATCTCCCCAGAATGGTACGATTATTAACAGCTAGGCTCATTTAGGACAATCTCTCTAGAATTGTACAATTAGTAACAGCTAGGCTCATTTAGGACAATCTCTCCCGAATGGTACGATTAGTAACAGCTGGGCTGATTTAGGACAATCTCCCCAGCATTGTACAATTAGTAACAGCTAGGGTTATTTAAGACAATCTCTCCAGAATGGTACGATTAGTAACAGCGAGGGTCATTTTGGACATTCTCTCCCGATGGATACGATTAGTAACAGCTAGGCTCATTTAGGACAATCTCCACAGAATGGTACGATTAGTAACAGCTAGGCTCCTTTTGGAAATCTCTCCCGAAGGGTACGATCAGTAACACCTAGGCTCATTTAGGAAAATTTTCCAAGAATGGTACGATTAGTAACAGCTAGGCTCATTTAGGACAATCTCCCAAGATGGTACGATTAGTAACAGCTAGGCTCATTTAGGACAATCTCCACAGAATGGTACGATTAGTAACAGCTAGGGTCATTTAGGACAATCTCTCCCGAAGGGTACGATTAGTAACACCTAGGCTCATTTAGGAAAATCTCCCAAGAATGGTACGATTGATAGCAACTATTGCCATTTAGGACAATCTCCACAGAATGGTACGATTAGTAACAGCTAGGCTCATTTAGGACAATCTTCCAAGAATGGTACGATTAGTAACAAGCTTAAGTCTTTTAAACCAAATCTCCTCAGAATTGTTAACGATTATCACTGGGGTTTTAGGAATACCTCCCAGAATGGTACGATTAGTAACAGTTAGGCTCATTTAGGACAATCTTCCCAGAATGGTAAGATTAGTAACAGCTAGGCTCATTTAGGACAATCTCTCCAAAATGGTATGATTAGTAACAGCTAGGCTCATTTAGGGCAATCTCCCCAGAATGGTACGATTAGTAACAGCTAGGCTCATTTAGGACAATCTCTCCAGAATTGTACAATTTGTAACAGCTATGGTCATTTAGGACAATCTCTCTAGAATAGTATGATTAATAACAACTAGGGCCATATAGGACAATCTCCACAGAATGGTACGATTAGTAAAGTCTAGGCTCATTTAGGACAATCTCCCAAGAATGGTACGATTAGTTACAGCTAGAGTCATTTAGGAAAATCTGCCCAGAATGGTACGATTAGTTACAAGTAGGGTCATTTAGGACAATCTCCCAAGAATGGTAAGATTAGTAACAGCTAGGGTCATTTAGGACAACCTCCCCAGAATGGTGTGATTAGTAACAGCTTGAGTCATTTAGGACAATCTCCCCATAATGGTACGATTACTAACAGCTAGGGCCATTTAGGATAATCTCTTTAGAATGGTACGATTAGTAACTGCTAGGCTTATTTATGACAATCTCCGCGGAATGCTACGATTATTAACAGCTAGGGCCATTTAGGACAACCTTCCCAGAATGGCACGATTAGTAACAGTGAGATTCATTTAGGACAATCTCCCCAGAATGGTATGATTAGTAAAACCTAGGCACATTTAGGACAATCTTCCGAGAATGGTACGATAAGTAAAAACCAGGGTCAATTAGGACAATTTCCCCAGAATGGTACGATAAGTAACAGCTAGGGTCTTTTAGGACAATCTCCTCAGAATGGTACGATTAGTAACAGCTAGGGTCATTAAGGACTACCTCCCCAGAATTGTACGATTAGTAACAGCTAGGATCATTAAAGACAATCTCTCCAGAATAGTACGATTAGTAACAGCTTAGCTCATGTTGGACAATCTTTCAAGAATGGTACGATTAGTAACAGCTAAGCTCATTTAGGACAACCTCTCCAGAATGGTACGATTAGTAACAGCTAGGCTCATTTAGGAAAACCTTCCGAGAATGGTACGATTAGTAAAAGCTAGGTTCATTTAGGACAATCTCTCCAGAATGGTAGGATTAGTAACAGCTAGGCTCATTTAGGACAATCTCCCCAGAATGGTACGATTAGTAAAAGCTAGGGACATTTAGGATAATCTCCCAAGAATGGTACGATTAGTAACCGCTAGGCTTGTTTTGGACAACCTCCCCAGAATGGTACAATTAGTAACAGCTTAGGCCATTTAGGACAATTTCTCCAGAATGGTATTATTAGTAACAGCTAGGCTCATTTTGGATAATCTCCTCAGATGGTACGATTAGTAACAGCTAAGGCCATTTTGGAAAATCTACCCAGAATGGTATGATTAGTAACAGCTATTCTCATTAAGGACAATCTAACAAGAATGGTACGATTAGTAACAGCTAGGTTCGTTTTGGACAACCTCCTCAGAATGGTACGATTAGTAAAAGCTAGGCTCATTTAGGACAATCTCTCCGGAATGGTACGATTAGTAACAGCTAGGCTCATTTAGGACAATCTCCCCAGAATGGTACGATTAGTAACAGCTAGGGTCATTTAGGAAAATCTCCCAAGAATGGTACGATTAGTAACAACTATGGCCATTTAGGACAATCTCCACAGAATTGTACGATTAGTAACAGCTAGGTTCATTTAGGACAATCTCTCCCGAAGGGTACGATTAGTGACAGCGAGGGTCATTTTGGACATTCTCTCCCGATGGATACGATTAGTAACAGCTAAACTCATTTAGGACAATTTCCACAGAATGGTACGATTAGTAACAGCTAGGCTCTTTTTGGACAATCTCTCCCGAAGGGTACGATTAGTAACAGCTAGGCTCATTTAGGACAATATCCACAGAATGGTACGATTAGTAACAGCTAGGCTCCTTTTGGACAATCTCTCCCGAAGGGTACGATTGGTAACAGCTAGGATCATTTAGGAAAATCTCCCAAGAATCGTACGATTAATAACGATTAGGGCCATTTAGGACAATCTCCAAAGAATGGTACGATTAGTAACAACTAAGGTCATTTAGGACAATCTCCCAAGAATGGTACGATTAATAACAGCTAGGGCCATTTAGGACAACCTTCCCAGAATGGTAAGATTAGTAACAGCTAGGCTCATTTAGGACAATCTTCCCAGGATGGTACGATAAGTAAAAACCAGGGTCATTTAGGACAATCTCCTCAGAATGGTAGGATTAGTAACAGCTAGGGTCATTAAGGACAATCTTCCCAGATTGGTACGATTAGTAACAGCTGGGTTCATTTAGGACAATCTCCCAAGCATGGTACAATTAGTAACAGCTAGGGTCATTTAGGACAATCTCTACAGAATTGTAGGATTAGTAACAGCTAGGCTCATTTAGGACAATCTCCCCAGAAAGGTACTATTAGTAACAGCTAGGCTCATTTAGGACAATCTTTCCAGAATGGTATGGTTAGTAACAGCTAGGGTCATTTAGGACAATCTCCCAAGAATGGTAAGATTAGTAACAGCTAGGCTCATTTAGGATAATCTCTCCAGAATGGTAAGATTAGTAACAGCTTGGGCAATTTTGGACAATCTCCCCAGAATGGTACGATTAGTAACTGATAGGCTGATTTAGGACAATCTCCCCAGAATGGTACCATTACTAACAGCTAGGGCCATTTAGGACAATCTCCCCAGAATGGTATGATTAGTAAAAACTAGACCATTTTGGACAATCTCCCCAGAATGGTATGATAACTAACAGCTAGGCTCATTTAGGGCAATCTCCCCATAATGGTACGATTAGTAACAGCTAGGCTCATTTAGGACAATCTCTCTAGAATTTTACAATTAGTAACAGCTAGGCTCATTTAGGACAATCTCTCCCGAAGGGTACGATTAGTAACAGCTAGGCTCATTTAGGACAATCTCCCCAGCATTGTACAATTAGTAACAGCTAGGCTCATTTAGGACAATCTCTCCAGAATGGTATGATAAGTAGCAGCTAGGCTCATATAGGGCAATCTCCCCAGATTGGTACGATGAGTAACAGCTAGGTTCATTTAGGACAATCTCTCCCGAAGGGTACGATTAGTAACAGCTAGGCTTATTTAGGACAATCTTCCCAGCATTGTACAATTAGTAACAGCTAGGGTCATTTAAGACAATCTCTCCAGAATGGTACGATTAGTAACAGCGAGGGTCATTTTGGACATTCTCTCCCGATGGATACGATTAGTAACAGCTAGACTCATTTAGGACAATTTCCACAGAATGGTACGATTAGTAACAGCTAGGCTCTTATTGGACAATCTCTCCCGAAGGGTACGATTAGTAACAGCTAGGCTCATTTAGGTCAATATCCACAGAACGGTACGATAAGTAACAGCTAGGCTCCTTTTGGACAATCTCTCCCGAAGGGTACGATTAGTAACAGCTAGGATCATTTAGGAAAATCTCCCAAGAATGGTACGATTAATAACGACTAGGGCCATTTAGGACAATCTCAACAGAATGGTACGATTAGTAACAACTAAGGTCATTTAGGACAATCTCCCAAGAATGGTACGATTAGTAACAGCTAGGGCCATTTAGGACAACCTTCCCAGAATGGTAAGATTATTAACAGCTAGGCTCATTTAGGACAATCTTCCCAGGATGGTACGATCAGTAAAAACCAGGGTCATTTAGGACAATCTCCTCAGAATGGTAGGATTAGTAACAGCTAGGGTCATTAAGGACAATCTTCCCAGGTTGGTACGATTAGTAACAGCTAGGTTCATTTAGGACAATATCCCAAGCATGGTACAATTAGTAACAGCTAGGGTTATTTAGGACAATCTCTACAGAATTGTAGGATTAGTAACAGCTAGGCTCATTTAGGACAATCTCCCCAGCATTGTACAATTAGTAACAGCTAGGGTCATTTAAGACAATCTCTCCAGAATGGTACGATTAGTAACAGCGAGGGTGATTTTGGACATTCTCTCCCGATGGGTACGATTAGTAACAGCTAGACTCTTTTAGGACAATTTCCACAGAATGGTACGATTAGTAACAGCTAGGCTCTTATTGGACAATCTCTCCCGAAGGGTACGATTAGTAACAGCTAGGCTCATTTAGGTCAATATCCACAGAACGGTACGATTAGTAACAGCTAGGCTCCCTTTGGACAATCTCTCCCGAAGGGTACGATTAGTAACAGCTAGGATCATTAAGGAAAATCTCCCAAGAATGGTACGATTAATAACGACTAGGGCCATTTAGGACAATCTCCACAGAATGGTACGATTAGTAACAACTAGGGCCATTTAGGACAACCTTCCCAGAATGGTAAGATTAGTAACAGCTAGGCTCATTTAGGACAATCTTCCCAGGATGGTACGATAAGTAAAAACCAGGGTCATTTAGGACAATCTCCTCAGAATGGTAGGATTAGTAACAGCTAGGGTCATTAAGGACAATCTTCCCAGATTGGTACTATTAGTAACAGCTAGGTTCATTTAGGACAATATCCCAAGCATGGTACAATTAGTAACAGCTAGGGTCATTTAGGACAATCTCTACAGAATTGTAGAATTAGTAACAGCTAGGCTCATTTAGGACAATCTCCCCAGAAGGGTACTATCAGTAACAGCTAGGCTCATTTAGGACAATCTTTCGTGAATGGTATGGTTAGTAACAGCTAGGGTCATTTAGGACAATCTCCCAAGAATGGTAAGATTAGTAACACCTAGGCTCATTTAGGATAATCTCTCCAGAATGGTATGATAATTAACAGCTAGGTTCATTTAGGGCAATATCCCCAGAATGGTACGAATAGTAACAGCTAGGCTCATTTAGTACAATCTCTCCAGAATTGTACAATTAGTAACAGCTAGGCTCATTTAGGACAATCTCTCCCGAAGGGTACGATTAGTAACAGCTAGGGTCATTTAAGACAATCTCTCCAGAATGGTACGATTAGTAACAGCAAGGGTGATTTCGGACATTCTCTCCCGATGGGTACGATTAGTAACAGCTAGGCTCATTTAGGACAATCTCCCCAGAAGGGTACGATTAGTAACAGCTAGGCTCATTTTGGACAATCTCTCCCGAAGGGTACGATTAGTAACAGCCATTTAGGAAAATCTCCCAAGAATGGTACTATTAGTAACAGCTAGGCTAATTTAGGGCAATCTCCACAGAATGGTACGATTAGTAACAGCTAGGCTCATTTAGGACAATCTCTCCAGAATTGTACAATTAGTAACAGCTAGGCTCATTTAGGACAATCTCTCCCGAAGGGTACGATTAGTAACAGCTTGTCTCATTTAGGACAATCTCCCCAGCATTGTACAATAAGAACAGCTAGGGTCATTTAGGACAATCTCTCCAGAATGGTACGATTAGTAACAGCGAGGGTGATTTTGGACATTCTCTCCCGATGGGTACGATAAGTAACAGCTAGGCTCATTTAGAGAATCTCCACAGAATGGTACGATTAGTAACAGCTAGGCTCATTTTGGACAATCTCTCCCGAAGGGTACAATTAGTAACAGCTAAGGCCATTTAGGATAATCTCCCAAGAATGGTAAGATTAGTAACAGCTTGGGCAATTTTGGATAATCTCCCCAGAATGGTACGATTAGTAACTGATAGGCTGATTTAGGACAATCTCCCCAGAATGGTACCATTACTAACAGCTAGGGCCATTTTGGACAATCTCCCCAGAACGGTATGATAACTAACAGCTAGGCTCATTTAGGGCAATCTCCCCAGAATGGTACGATTAGTAACAGCTAGGCTCATTTAGGACAATCTCTCTAGAATTGTACAATTAGTAACAGCTAGGCTCATTTAGGACAATCTCTCCCGAAGGGTACGATTAGTAACAGCTTGTCTCATTTAGGACAATCTCCCCAGCATTGTACAATTAGTAACAGCTAGGGTCATTTAAGACAATCTCTCCAGAATGGTACGATTAGTAACAGCGAGGGTGATTTTGGACATTCTCTCCCGCTGGGTACGATTAGTAACAGCTAGGCTCATTTAGGACAATCTACACAGAATGGTACGATTAGTAACAGCTAGGTTCATTTTGGACAATCTCTCCCGAAGGGTACGATTAGTAACAGCTAGGGTCATTTAGGAAAATCTCCCGAGAATGGTACTATTAGTAACAGCTAGGCTCATTTAGGGCAATCTCCCCAGAATGGTACGATTAGTAACAGCTAGGCTCATTTAGGACAATCTCTCCAGAATGGTACGATTAGTAACAGCTAGGCTCATTTAGGACAATCTCCCCACAATGGTACGATTACTAACAGCTAGGGCCATTTAGGACAATCTCTTTAGAATGGTACGATTAGTAACTGCTAGGCTTATTTATGACAATCTCCCCAGAATGGTACGATTAGTAACAGCTAGGGCCATTTAGGACAACCTTCCCAGAATGGTACGATTAGTAACAGTGAGACTCATTTAGGACAATCTCCCCAGAATGGTATGATTAGTAACACCTAGGCACATTTAGGACAATCTTTCGAGAATGGTACGAAAAGTAAAAACCAGGGTCAATTAGGACAATCTCCCCAGAATGGTACGATAAGTAACAGCTAGGGTCTTTTAGGACAATCTCCTCAGAATGGTACGATTAGTAACAGCTAGGGTCATTAAGGACAATCTCCCCAGAATGGTACGATTAGTAACAGCTAGGGCCATTTAGGACAACCTCCCCAGAATTGTACGATTAGTAACAGCTAGGATCATTACGGACAATCTCTCCAGAATAGTACGATTAGTAACAGCTTAGCTCATGTTGGATAATCTTCTCAGAATGGTACGATTAGTAACAGCTGAGCTCATTTAGGACAACCTCAACAGCAGCTACGATTAGTAACAGCTAGTGTCATTTAGGACAATATCATCAGAATGGTACGATTAGTAACAGCTAGTATCATTTAGGACAATCTCTCCAGAATGGTACCATTAGTAACAGCTAGGCTCGTTTAGGACAATCTGCCCAGAATGGTACGATTAGTAAAAGCTAGGGTCATTTAGGATAATCTCCCAAGAATGGTACGATTAGTAACAGCTAGGCTTGTTTTGGACAACCTCCCCAGAATGGTACAATTAGTAACAGCTTAGGCCATTTAGGACAATTTCTCCAGAATGGTATGATTAGTAACAGCTAGGCTCATTTTGGACAATCTCCTCAGATGGTACGATTAGTAACAGCTAAGGCCATTTTGGAAAATCTACCCAGAATGGTATGATAAGTAACAGCTATTCTCATTTAGGACAATCTAACAAGAATGGTACGATTAGTAACAGCTAGGCTCGTTTTGGACAACCTCCCCAGAATGGTACAATTAGTAACAGCTAAGGCTCATTTAGGACAATCTATCCAGAATGGTATGATTAGTAACAGCTAGGCTCACTTAGGGCAATCTTTCCAGAATGATATGATTAGTAACAGCTAGACTCACTTAGGACAATCTTTTCAGAATGGTATGATTAGTAACAGCTAGGCTCATTTAGGACAATCTCCATAGAATGGTACGATTAGTAACAGCTAGACTCTTTTTGAACAACCTTCCCAGAATGGTACAATTAGTAACAGCTAGGGCCATTTTGGACAATCTCCCCAGAATGATACGATTAGTAACAGATAGGCACATTTAGGACAATCTCTCCAGAATTGTACAATTAGTAACAGCTAGGGTCATTTAGGAAATCTCTCCCGAAGGGTACGATTAGTAACAGCTAGGCTCATTTTGGACAATCTATCCAGAATTGTACAATTAGTAACAGCTAGGGTCATTTAGGACAATCTCTCCAGAATTGTACAATAAGTAACAGCTAGGGTCATTTAGGACAATCTCTCCAGAATTGTGCAATTAGTAACAGCTAGGGTCATTTAGGACAATCTCTCCAGAATTGTACAATTAGTAACAGCTAGGGTCATTTAGGACAATCTCTCCAGAATAGTACAATTAGTAACAGTTAGGCTCATTTAGGACAATCTCTACAGAATTGTACAATTAGTAACAGCTAGGCTCATTTAGGACAATCTCTCTAGAATTGTACAATTAGTAACAGCTAGGCTCATTTAGGACAATCTCTCCCGAAGGGTACGATTAGTAATAGCTTGTCTCATTTAGGACAATCTCCCCAGCATTGTACAATTAGTAACAGCTAGGGTCATTTAAGACGATCTCTCCAGAATGGTACGATTAGTAACAGCGAGGGTGATTTTGGACATTCTCTCCCGATGGGCACGATTAGTAACAGCTAGGCTCATTTAGGACAATCTACACAGAATGGTACGATTAGTAACAGCTAGGCTCATTTTGGACAATCTCTCCCGAAGGGTACGATTAGTAACAGCTAGGGTCATTTAGGAAAATCTCCCAAGAATGGTACTATTAGTAACAGCTAGGCTCATTTAGGGCAATCTCCCCAGAATGGTACGATTAGTAATAGCTAGGCTCATTTAGGACAATCTCTCCAGAATTGTACAATTAGTAACAGCTAGGCTCATTTAGGACAATCTCTCCCGAAGGGTACGATTAGTAACAGCTTGTCTCATTTAGGACAATCTCCTCAGCATTGTACAATTAGGAACAGCTAGGGTCATTTAGGACAATCTCTCCAGAATGGTACGATTAGTAACAGCAAGGGTGATTTTGGACATTCTCTCCCGATGGGTACGATTAGTAACAGCTTGGCTCATTTAGAGAATCTCCACAGAATGGTACGATTAGTAACAGCTAGGCTCATTTTGGACAATCTCTCCCGAAGGGTAGGATTAGTAACAGCTTGGGTCATTTAGAAAAATCTCCCAAGAATGGTACGATTAGTAACAACTAGGGCCATTTAGGACAATCTCCACAGAATTGTACGATTAGTAACAGCTAGGCTCATTTAGGACAATCTCTCCAGAATGGTATGATAAGTAGCAGCTAGGCTCATTTAGGGCAATCTCCCCAGATTGGTACGATGAGTAACAGCTAGGTTCATTTAGGACAATCTCTCCCGAAGGGTACGATTAGTAACAGCTAGGCTTATTTAGGACAATCTCCCCAGCATTGTACAATTACTAACAGCTAGGGTCATTTAAGACAATCTCTCCAGAATGGTACGATTAGTAACAGCGAGGGTCATTTTGGACATTCTCTCCCGATGGATACGATTAGTAACAGCTAGACTCATTTAGGACAATTTCCACAGAATGGTACGATTAGTAACAGCTAGGCTCTTTTTGGACAATCTCTCCCGAAGGGTACGATTAGTAACAGCTAGGCTTATTTAGGACAATCTCCCCAGCATTGTACAATTAGTAACAGCTAGGCTCATTTAAGACAATCTCTCCAGAATGGTACGATTAGTAACAGCGAGGGTCATTTTGGACATTCTCTCCCGATGGATACGATTAGTAACAGCTAGACTCATTTAGGACAATTTCCACAGAATGGTACGATTAGTAACAGCTAGGCTTTTTTTGGACAATCTCTCCCGAAGGGTACGATTAGTAACAGCTAGGCTCATTTAGGACAATATCCACAGAACGGTACGATTAGTAACAGCTAGGCTCCTTTTGGACAATCTCTCCCGAAGGGTACGATTAGTAACAGCTAGGATCATTTAGGAAAATCTCCCAAGAATGGTACGATTAATAACGACTAGGGTCATTTAGGACAATCTCCCAAGAATGGTACGATTAGTAACAGCTAGGGCCATTTAGGACAACCTTCCCAGAATGGTAAGATTAGTAACAGCTAGGCTCATTTAAGACAATCTTCCCAGGATGGTACGATAAGTAAAAACCATGGTCATTTAGGACAATCTCCTCAGAATGGTAGGATTAGTAACAGCTATGGTCATTAAGGACAATCTTCCCAGATTGGTACGATTAGTAACAGCTAGGTTCATTTAGGACAATCTCCCAAGCATGGTACAATTAGTAACAGCTAGGGTCATTTAGGACAATCTCTACAGAATTGTAGGATTAGTAACAGCTAGGCTCATTTAGGACAATCTCCCCAGAAGGGTACTATTAGTATCAGCTAGGCTCATTTAGGACAATCTTTCCAGAATGGTATGGTTAGTAACAGCTAGGGTCATTTAGGACAATCTCCCAAGAATGGTAAGATTAGTAACAGCTAGGCTCATTTAGGATAATCTCTCCAGAATGGTATGATAATTAACAGCTAGGTTCATTTAGGGCAATATCCCCAGAATGGTACGATTAGTAACAGCTAGGCTCATTTAGGACAATCTCTCCGGAATTGTACAATTAGTAACAGCTAGGCTCATTTAGGACAATTTCTCCCGAAGGGTACGATTAGTAACAGCTAGGCTCATTTAGGACAATCTCCCCAGCATTGTACAATTAGTAACAGCTAGGGATATTTAAGATATCTTTCCATAATGGTACGATTAGTAAAAGCGATGGTCCTTTTGGATATTCTATCCCAATGGGTACAATTAGAAACAGCTATGCTCATTTAGGACAATCTCCACAGAATGGTACGATTAGTAACAGCTAGGCTCATTTTGGACAATCTTTCCCGAAGGGTACGATTAGTAACAGCTAGGCTCATTTAGGAAAATCTTCCAAGAATGGTACGATTAATAAAAACTAAGGCCATTTAGAACAATCTCCCCAGAATGGTACGATTAATTACAGCTAGGGCCATTTTGGACAATCTCCCCAGATGGTATGATTAGTAACAGCTAGGCTCATTTAAGACAATCTCTCCAGAATGGTATGATAGTAACAGCTAAGTTCATTTAGGACAATCTCCCAAGCATTGTACAATTAGTAACAGCTAGGGTCATTTAGGATAATCTCTACAGAATTGTACAATTAGTAACAGCTAGGGCAATTTAGGACAACCTCCCCAGAATGGTACGATTAATTACAGCTAGGGCCATTTTGGAAAATCTCCCCAGATGGTATGATTAGTAACAGCTAGGCTCATTTAAGACAATCTCTCCAGAATGGTATGATAGTAACAGCTAGGTTCATTTAGGACAATCTCCCAAGCATTGTACAATTAGTAACAGCTAATGTCATTTAGTATAATCTCTACAGAATTGTACAATTAGTAACAGCTAGGGTCATTTAGGACAATCTCTACAGAATTGTAGGATTAGTAACAGCTAGGGTCATTTAGGACAATCTCCCAAGAATGGTAAGATTAGTAAGAGCTAGGGTCATTTAGGACATCCTCCCCAGAATGGTGTGATTAGTAACAGCTAGAGTCATTTAGGATAATCTCCCCACAATGGTACGATTACTAACAGCTAGGGCCATTTAGGACAATCTCCCCACAATGGTACGATTAGTAACTGCTAGGCTCATTTATGACAATCTCCCCAGAATGGTACGATTAGTAACAGCTAGGGCCATTTAGGACAACCTTCCCAGAATGGTACGATTAGTAACAGTGAGACTCATTTAGGACAATCTCCCCAGAATGGTATGATTAGTAACACCTAGGCACATTTAGGACAATCTTCCGAGAATGGTACGATAAGTAAAAACCAGGGTCAATTAGGACAATCTCCCCAGAATTGTACGATAAGTAACAGCTAGGGTCTTTTAGGACAATCTCCTCAGAATGGTACGATTAGTAACAGCTAGGGTCATTAAGGACAATCTCCCCAGAATGGTACGATTAGTAACAGCTAGGGCCATTTAGGACAACCTCCCCAGAATTGTACGATTAGTAACAGCTAGGATCATTACGGACAATCTCTCCAGAATAGTACGATTAGTAACAGCTTAGCTCATGTTGGATAATCTTCTCAGAATGGTACGATTAGTAACAGCTAAGCTCATTTAGGACAACCTCTCCAGAATGGTACGATTAGTAAGAGCTAGTCTCATTTAGGACAACCTTCCGACAATGGTACGATTAGTAGCAACTAGGCTCATTTAGGACAACCTCAACAGTAGCTACGATTAGTAACAGCTAGTGTCATTTAGGACAATATCATCAGAATGGTACGATTAGTAACAGCTAGTGTCATTTAGGACAATCTCCCCAGAATGGTACGATTAGTAAAAGCTAGGCTCATTTAGGACAATCTCTCCAGAATGGTACCATTAGTAACAGCTAGGCTCATTTAGGACAATTTGCCCAGAATGGTACGATTAGTAAAAGCTAGGGTCATTTAGGATAATCTCCCAAGAATGGTACGAATAGTAACAGCTAGGCTTGTTTTGGACAACCTCCCCAGAATTGTACAATTAGTAACAGCTTAGGCCATTTAGGACAATTTCTCCAGAATGGTATGATTAGTAACAGCTAGGCTCATTTTGGACAATCTCCTCAGATGGTACGATTAGCAACAGCTAAGGCCATTTTGGAAAATCTACCCAGAATGGTATGATTAGTAACAGCTATTCTCATTTAGGACAATCTAACAAGAATGGTACGATTAGTAACAGCTAGGCTCGTTTTGGACAACCTCCCCAGAATGGTACAATTAGTAACAGCTAAGGCTCATTTAGGACAATCTATCCAGAATGGTATGATTAGTAACAGCTAGGCTCACTTAGGGCAATCTTTCCAGAATGATATGATTAGTAACAGCTAGACTCACTTAGGACAATCTTTCCAGAATGGTATGATTAGTAACAGCTAGGCTTATTTAGGACAATCTTCCAGAATGGTACGATTAGTAACAGCTAGGCTCATTTAGAACAATCTCCATAGAATGGTACGATTAGTAACAGCTAGACTCTTTTTGAACAACCTTCCCAGAATGGTACAATTAGTAACAGCTAGGGCCATTTTGGACAATCTCCCCAGAATGATACGATTAGTAACAGATAGGCTTATTTAGGACAATCTCTCCAGAATTGTACAATTAGTAACAGCTAGGGTCATTTAGGACAATCTCTCCCGAAGGTTACGATTAGTAACAGCTAGGCTCATTTAGGACAATCTCTCCAGAATTGTACAATAAGTAACAGCTAGGGTCATTTAGGACAATCTCTCCAGAATTGTACAATAAGTAACAGCTAGGCTATTTAGGACAATCTCTCCAGAATTGTACAATTAGTAACAGCTAGGGTCATTTAGGACAATCTCTCCAGAATTGTACAATTAGTAACAGCTAAGCTCATTTAGGACAATATCTCCAGAATTGTACAATTAGTAACAGCTAGGGTCATTTAGGACAATCTCTCCAGAATTGTACGATTAGTAACAGCTAGGATCATTACGGACAATCTCTTCAGAATAGTACGATTAGTAACAGCTTAGCTCATGTTGGACAATCTTCCCAGAATGGTACGATTAGTAACAGCTAAGCTCATTTAGGACAACCTCTCCAGAATGGTACGATTAGTAACAGCTAGTCTCATTTAGGACAACCTTCCGACAATGGTACGATTAGTAGCAACTAGGCTCATTTAGGACAACCTCAACAGTAGCTACGATTAGTAACAGCTAGTGTCATTTAGGACAATATCATCAGAATGGTACGATTAGTAACAGCTAGTGTCATTTAGGACAATCTCCCCAGAATGGTACGATTAGTAACAGCTAGGCTCATTTAGGACAATCTGCCCAGAGTGGTACGATTAGTAAAAGTTAGGGTCATTTAGGATACTCTCCCAAGAATTGTACGATTAGTAACAGCTAGGCTTGTTTTGGACAACCTCCCCAGAATGGTACAATTAGTAACAGCTTAGGCCATTTAGGACAATTTCTCCAGAATGGTATGATTAGTAACAGCTAAGGCCATTTTGGAAAATCTACCCAGAATGGTATGATTAGTAACAGCTATTCTCATTTAGGACAATCTAACAAGAATGGTACGATTAGTAACAGCTAGGCTCGTTTCGGACAAACTCCCCAGAATTGTACAATTAGTAACAGCTAAGGCTCATTTAGGACAATCTTTCCAGAATGATATGATTAGTAACAGCTAGACTCACTTAGGACAATCATTCCAGAATGGTATGATTAGTAACAGCTAGGCTTATTTAGGACAATCTTTCCAGAATGGTACGATTAGTAACAGCTAGGCTCATTTAGGACAATCTCCATAGAATGGTACGATTAGTAACAGCTAGACTCTTTTTGAACAACCTTCCCAGAATGGTACAATTAGTAACAGCTAGGGCCATTTTGGACAATCTCCCCAGAATGGTACGATTACTTACAGATAGGCTCATTTAGGACAATCTCTCCAGAATTGTACAATTAGTAACAGCTAGGGTCATTTAGGACAATCTCTCCCGAAGGGTACGATTAGTAACAGCTAGGCTCATTTAGGACAATCTCTCCAGAATTGTACAATTAGTAACAGCTAGGGTCATTTAGGACAATCTCTCCAGAATTGTACAATTAGTAACAGCTAGGCTCATTTAGGACAATCTCTCCAGAATTGTACAATTAGTAACAGCTAGGGTCATTTAGGACAATCTCTCCAGATTTGTACAATTAGTAACAGCTAGGGTCATTTAGGACAATCTTCCTAGAATGTTAAGATAAGTAACAGCTAGGGTCATTTAGGACATCCTCCCCAGATGGTATGATTAGTAACAGCTAGGCTCATTTAGGACAATCTCTCCAGAATTGTACAATTAGTAACAGCTAGGGTCATTTAGGACAATCTTCCTGGAATGTTAAGATAAGTAACAGCTAGGGTCATTTAGGACATAATCCCCAGAATGGTGTGATTAGTAACAGCTAGGGCCATTTAGGACAATCTCTTTAGAATGGTACGATTAGTAACTGCTAGGCTCATTTATGACAATCTCCCCAGAATGGTACGATTAGTAACAGCTAGGGCCATTTAGGACAACCTTCCCAGAATGGTACGATTAGTAACAGTGAGACTCATTTAGGACAATATCCCCAGAATGGTATGATTAGTAAAACCTAGGCACATTTAGGACAATATTCCGAGAATGGTACGATAAGTAAAAACCAGTGTCAATTAGGACAATCTCCCCAGAATGGTACGATAAGTAACAGCTAGGGTCTTTTAGGACAATCTCCTCAGAATGGTACGATTAGTAAAATCTAGGCTCTTTTAGGACAATCTCTCCAGACTGGTACAATTAGTAACAGCTAAGGTCTTTAAGGACAATCTCCTCAGAATGGTACGATTAGTAACAACCAGGGTTCTTTAGGACAATCTCCCCAGAATGGTACGAATAATAACAGCTAGGTTTTTTAAGGACAATCTCACCAATATGGTACGATTAGTAACAGCTAGGGTCATTTAATACAATCTCCCAAGAATGGTACGATATGTAACAGCTAGGCTCATAAGGAAAACCTTTCCAGAATGGTACGATTAGTTACTGCTAGGCTCATTTAGGACAATCTCCCCAGAACGGTACGATAAGTAACAGCTAGACTTATTTTGGACAACCTCCCCTGAATGGTACGATTAGTAACAGCTAAGGCCGTTTAGGACAATCTCCCCAGAATGGTACGATTAGTAACAGCTTGGGCAATTTTGGACAATCTTCCCAGAATGGTACGATTAGTAACAAATAGGCTGATTTAGGACAATCTCCCCAGAATGGTACGATTAGTAACAGCTAGGGCCATTTTGGAAAATCTCCCCAGATGGTATGATTAGTAACAGCTAGGCTCATTTAAGACAATCTCCCCAGAATGGTATGATTAGTAACAGTTAGGCTCATTTAGGACAATCTCTTCAAAATTTACGATTAGTAAAAACTAGACCATTTAGGACAATCTCCCCAGAATGGTATGATGACTAACAGCTAGGCTCAATTAGGACAATTTCCCCAGAATGGTACGATTAGTAACAGCTAGGCTCATTTAGGACAATCTCTCTAGAATTGTACAATTAGTAACAGCTAGGCTCATTTAGGACAATCTCTCCCTAAGGGTACGATTAGTAACAGCTAGGATCATTTAGGACAATCTCCCCAGCATTGTACAATTAGTAACAGCTAGGGTCATTTAGGACAATCTCTCCAGAATGGTACGATTAGTAACAGCGAGGGTGATTTTGGACATTCTCTCCCGATGGGTATGATTAGTAACAGCTAGGCTCATTTAGGGCAATCTCCACAGAATGGTACGATTAGTAACAGCTAGGCTCATTTTTGACAATCTCTCCCGAAGGGTACGATTAGTAACAGCTAGGGTCATTTAGGAAAATCTCCACAGAATGGTACGATTAGTAACAGCTAGGCTCATTTAGGACAATCTCCCCAGATTGGTACGATTAGTAACAGCTAGGCTCATTTAGGAAAATCTCACAAGAATGGTATGATTAGTAACAACTAGGCTGATTTAGGACAATCTCCCCATAATGGTACGATTAGTAACAGCTAGGGCCATTTTGGACAATCTCCCCAGATGGTATGATTAGTAACAGCTAGGGCCATTTAAGACAATCTCTCCAGAATGGCATGATAGTAACAGCTAGGTTCATTTAGGACAATCTCCCAAGCATGGTACAATTAGTAACAGCTAGGGTCATTTAGGACAATCTCTACAGAATTGTATAATTAGTAACAGCTAGGCATTTTTAGGACAATCTTTCCAGAATGTAATGGTAAGTAACAGCTAGGGTCATTTAGGACAATCTCCCCAGAAGGGTACGATTAGTAACAGCTAGGCTCATTTAGGATAATCTCTCCAGAATGGTATGATAATTACCAGCTAGGCTCATTTATTGCAATCTCCCCAGAATGGTACGATTAATAACAGCTAGGCTCATTTAGGACAATCTCTCCAGAATTGTACAATTAGTAACAGCTAGGGTCATTTAAGAAATCTTTCCATAATGGTACGATTAGTAACAGCGAGGGACCTTTTGGATATTCTCTCCCGATGGGTACAATTAGTAACAGCTATGCTCATTAAGGACAATCTCCACAGAATGGTACGATTAGTAACAGCTAGGCTCATTTTGGACAATCTTTCCCGAAGGGTACGATTAGTAACAGCTAGGCTCATTTAAGAAAATCTCCCAAGAATGGTACGATTAATAACAACTAAGGCCATTTAGGACAATCTCCACAGAATGGTACGATTAGTAACAGCTAGGCTCATTTAGGACAATATCTCCAGCATTGTACAATTAGTAACAGCTAGGGTCATTTAAGAAATCTTTCCATAATGGTACGATTAGTAACAGCGAGGGCCATTTAGGACAACCTTCCCAGAATGGTAAGATTAGCAACAGCTAGGCTCATTAAGGACAATCTTCCCAGGATGGTACGATAAGTAAAAACCAGGGTCATTTAGGACAATCTCCTCAGAATGGTAGGATTAGTAACAGCTAGGCTCATTTATTGCAATCTCCCCAGAATGGTACGATTAATAACAGCTAGGCTCATTTAGGACAATCTCTCCAGAATTGTACAATTAGTAACAGCTAGGGTCATTTAAGAAATCTTTCCATAATGGTACGATTAGTAACAGCGAGGGATCTTTTGGATATTCTCTCCCGATGGGTACAATTAGTAACAGCTATGCTCATTTAGGACAATCTTTCCCGAAGGGTACGATTAGTAACAGCTAGGCTCATTTAAGAAAATCTCCCAAGAATGGTACGATTAATAACAACTAAGGCCATTTAGGACAATCTCCACAGAATGGTACGATTAGTAACAACTAAGGTCATTTAGGACAATCTCCACAGAATGGTACGATTAGTAACAGCTAGGCTCATTTAGGACAATATCCCCAGCATTGTACAATTAGTAACAGCTAGGGTCATTTAAGAAATCTTTCCATAATGGTACGATTAGTAACAGCGAGGGACCTTTTGGATATTCTCTCCCGATGGGTACAATTAGTAACAGCTATGCTCATTTAGGACAATCTCCACAGAATGGTACGATTAGTAACAGCTAGGCTCATTTTGGACAATCTTTCCCGAAGGGTACGATTAGTAACAGCTAGGCTCATTTAAGAAAATCTCCCAAGAATGGTACGATTAATAACAACTAAGGCCATTTAGGACAATCTCCACAGAATGGTACGATTAGTAACAGCTAGGGTTATTTAGGACAATCTCTCCAGAATTGTACGATTAGTAACAACTAGGGCAATTTAGGACAACCTCCCCAGAATGGTACGATTAATTACAGCTAGGGCCATTTTGGAGAATATCCCCAGATGGTATGATGAGTAACAGCTAGGCTCATTTAAGACAATCTCTCCAGAATGGTATGATAGTAACAGCTAGGTTCATTTAGGACAATCTCCAAAGCATGATACAATTAGTAACAGCTATTGTCATTTAGGACAATCTCTACAGAATTGTACAATTAGTAACAGCTAGGGTCATTTAGGACAATCTCTCCAGAATTGTAGGATTAGTAACAGCTAGGGTCATTTAGGACAATTTCCCCAGAAGGTTACGATTAGTAACAGCTAGGGTCATTTAGGACAATCTTTCCAGAATGGTATGGTTAGTAACAGCTAGGGTCATTTAGGACAATCTCCCAAGAATGGTAAGATTAGTAACAGCTAGGGTCATTTAGGACATAGTCCCCAGAATGGTGTGATTAGTAACAGCTAGAGTCATTTAGGACAATCTCTCTAGAATTGTACAATTAGTAACAGCTAGGCTCATTTAGGACAATCTCTCCCTAAGGGTACGATTAGTAACAGCTAGGCTCATTTAGGACAATCTCCCCAGCATTGTACAATTAGTTACAGCTAGGGTCATTTAGGACAATCTCTCCAGAATGGTACGATTAGTAACAGCGAGGGTGATTTTGGACATTCTCTCCCGATGGGTATGATTAGTAACAGCTAGGCTCATTTAGGACAATCTCCACAGAATGGTACGATTAGTAACAGCTAGGCTCATTTTTGACAATCTCTCCCGAAGGGTACGATTAGTAACAGCTAGGGTCATTTAGGAAAATCTCACAAGAATGGTACGATTAGTAACAACTAGGGCCATTTAGGACAATCTCCACAGAATGGTACGATTAGTAACAGCTAGGCTCATTTAGGACAATCTCCCCAGATTGGTACGATTAGTAACAGCTAGGCTCATTTAGGACAATCTCTCCCGAAGGGTACGATTAGTAACAGCTAGGCTCATTTAGGACAATCTCCCCAGAATGGTACGATTAGTAACAGCTAGGCTCATTTAGGACAATCTCCCCAGAATGGTACGATTAGTAACAGCTAGGCTCATTTAGGACAATCTCCCCAGAATGGTACGATTAGTAACAGCTAGGCTCATTTAGGACAATCTCCCCAGAATGGTACGATTAGTAACAGCTAGGCTCATTTAGGACAATCTCCCCAGAATGGTACGATTAGTAACAGCTAGGCTCATTTAGGACAATCTCCCCAGAATGGTACGATTAGTAACAGCTAGGCTCATTTAGGACAATCTCCCCAGAATGGTACGATTAGTAACAGCTAGGCTCATTTAGGACAATCTCCCCAGAATGGTACGATTAGTAACAGCTAGGCTCATTTAGGACAATCTCCCCAGAATGGTACGATTAGTAACAGCTAGGCTCATTTAGGACAATCTCCCCAGAATGGTACGATTAGTAACAGCTAGGCTCATTTAGGACAATCTCCCCAGAATGGTACGATTAGTAACAGCTAGGCTCATTTAGGACAATCTCCCCAGAATGGTACGATTAGTAACAGCTAGGCTCATTTAGGACAATCTCCCCAGAATGGTACGATTAGTAACAGCTAGGCTCATTTAGGACAATCTCCCCAGAATGGTACGATTAGTAACAGCTAGGCTCATTTAGGACAATCTCCCCAGAATGGTACGATTAGTAACAGCTAGGCTCATTTAGGACAATCTCCCCAGAATGGTACGATTAGTAACAGCTAGGCTCATTTAGGACAATCTCCCCAGAATGGTACGATTAGTAACAGCTAGGCTCATTTAGGACAATCTCCCCAGAATGGTACGATTAGTAACAGCTAGGCTCATTTAGGACAATCTCCCCAGAATGGTACGATTAGTAACAGCTAGGCTCATTTAGGACAATCTCCCCAGAATGGTACGATTAGTAACAGCTAGGCTCATTTAGGACAATCTCCCCAGAATGGTACGATTAGTAACAGCTAGGCTCATTTAGGACAATCTCCCCAGAATGGTACGATTAGTAACAGCTAGGCTCATTTAGGACAATCTCCCCAGAATGGTACGATTAGTAACAGCTAGGCTCATTTAGGACAATCTCTCCAGAATTGTACAATTAGTAACAGCTAGGCTCATTTAGGACAATCTCTCCCGAAGGGTACGATTAGTAACAGCTAGGCTAATTTAGGACAATCTCCCCAGAATGGTACGATAAGTAACAGCTAGGGTCTTTTAGGACAATCTCCTCAGAATGGTACGATTAGTAACAACCAGGGTCATTTAGGACCATCTCCCCAGAATGGTACGAATTATAACAGCTAGGTTTTTTAAGGACAATCTCCCCAATATGGTACGATTAGTAAAATGCTAGGCTCATTTAGGACAATCTCCCAAGAATGGTACGATTAGTAACAGCTAGAGTCATTTAGGAAAATCTCCCCAGAATGGTACGATTAGTTACAGCTAGGGCCATTTAGGACAATCTCTTTAGAATGGTACAATTAGTAACTGCTAGGCTCATTTATGACAAACTCCCCAGAATGGTACGATTAGTAACAGCTAGGGCCATTTAGGACAACCTTCCCAGAATGGTACGATCAGTAAGAGTGAGACTCATTTAGGACAATCTCCCCAGAATGGTATGTATAGTAAAACCTAGGCACATTTAGGACAATATTCCGAAAATAGTACGATAAGTAAAAACCAGGGTCAATTAGGACAATCTCCCCAGAATGGTACGATAAGTAACAGCTAGTGTCTTTTAGGACAATCTCCTCAGAATGGTACGATTAGTAACAGCTAGGGTCATTAAAGTCTATCTTCCCAGAATGGTACGATTAGTAAAAGCTAGGCTCATTTAGAACAATCTCCCCAGAATGTTACGATTATTAACAGCTAGGGTCATTTAGGACAATCTCTCCAAAATTGTACAATTAGTAACAGCTAGGGTCATTTAGGACAATCTCTCCCGAAGGTACGATTAGTAACTGCTAGGCTCATTTAGGACAATCTCCTCAGCATTGTACAATTAGTAACAGCTAGGGTCATTAAAGACAATCTTTCCATAATGGTACGAATAGTAACAGCGAGGGTCCTTTTGGATATTCTCTCCCGATGGGTACGATTAGTAACAGCTATGCTCATTTAGGACAATCTTCACAGAATGGTACGATTAGTAACAGCTAGAGTCATTTAGGAAAATCTCCCCAGAATGGTACGATTAGTTACAGCTAGGGCCATTTAGGACAATCTCTTTAGAATGGTACAATTAGTAACTGCTAGGCTCATTTATGACAAACTCCCCATAATGGTACGATTAGTAACAGCTAGGGCCATTTAGGACAACCTTCCCAGAATGGTACGATCAGTAAGAGTGAGACTCATTTAGGACAATCTCCCCAGAATGGTATGTATAGTAAAACCTAGGCACATTTAGGACAATATTCCGAAAATGGTACGATAAGTAAAAACCAGGGTCAATTAGGACAATCTCCCCAGAATGGTACGATAAGTAACAGCTAGTGTCTTTTAGGACAATCTCCTCAGAATGGTACGATTAGTAACAGCTAGGGTCATTAAAGTCTATCTTCCCAGAATGGTACGATTAGTAAAAGCTAGGCTCATTTAGAACAATCTCCCCAGAATGTTACGATTATTAACAGCTAGGGTCATTTAGGACAATCTCTCCAGAATTGTACGATTAGGAACAGCTAGGGCAATTTAGGACAACCTCCCCAGAATTGTACGATTAATTACTGCTAGGGTCAAATAGGACAATCTGCCCAGAATGGTACGATTAGTTAGAGCTAGGCTCATTTAGGACGATCTCCCCAGAATGGTACGATTAGTTACAGCTAGGCTCATTTAGGACAATCTCCATAGAATGGAACGATTAGTAACATCTAGACTCGTTTTGAACAATCTCTCCAGAATTGTACAATTAGTAACAGCTAGGGTCATTTAGGACAATCTCTCCTGAAGGTATGATTAGTAACAGCTAGGCTCATTTAGGACAATCTCCCCAGCATTGTACAATTAGTAACAGCTAGGGTCATTTAAGACAATCTTTCTATAATGGTACGAATAGTAACAGCGAGGGTCCTTTAGGATATTCTCTCCCGATGGGTACGATTAGTAATAGCTAGGCTCATTTAGGACAATCTCCACAGAATGGTACGATTAGTAACAGCTAGGCTCATTTTGGACAATCTCTCCCGAAGGGTACGATTACTAACAGCTAGGCTCATTTAGAAAAATCTCCCAAGAGTGGTACGATTAATAACAGCTAGGGCCATTTAGGACAACCTTCCCAGAATGGTACGATTAGTAACAGTGAGACTCATTTAGGACAATCTCCCCAGAATGGTATGTATAGTAAAACCTACGCACATTTAGGACAATCTTCCGAGAATGGTACGATAAGTAAAAACCAGGGTCAATTAGGACAATCTCCCCAGAATGGTACGATAAGTAACAGTTAGGGTCTTTTAGGACAATCTCCTCAGAATGGTACGATTAGTAACAGCTAGGGTCATTAAAGACAATCTCCCCAGAATGTTACGATTAGTAACAGCTAGGGTCATTTAGGACAATCTCTCCAGAATTGTACGATTAGTAACAGCTAGGGCAATTTAGGACAACCTCCCCAGAATGGTACGATTAGTTACAGCTAGGCTCATTTAGGACGATCTCCCCAGAATGGTACGATTAGTAACAGCTAGGCTCATTTAGGACAATCTCCATAGAATGGTACGATTAGTAACAGCTAGGCTCATTTTGGACAATCTCTCCCGAAGGATACGATTAGTAACAGCTAGGCTCATTTAGGAAAATCTCCCAAGAATGGTACGATTAATAACATCTAGGGTCATTTAAGACAATCTTTCCATAATGGTACGATTAGTAACAGCTAGGCTCAATTAGGACAATCTCCATAGAATGGTACGATTAGTAACATCTAGACTCATTTTGAACAACCTCCCCAGAATGGTACAATTAGTAACAGCTAGGGCCATTTTGGACAATCTCTCCCGAAGGGTACGATTAGTAACAGCTAGGCTCATTTAGGAAAATCTCCCAAGAATGGTACGATTAATAACAGCTAGGGCCATTTAGGACAACCTTCCCAGAATGGTACGATTAGTAACAGTGAGACTCATTTAGTTCAATCTCCCCAGAATGGTATGTATAGTAAAACCTAGGCACATTTAGGACAATCTTCCGAGAATGGTACGATAAGTAAAAACAAGGGTCAATTAGGACAATCTCCCCAGAATGGTACGATAAGTAACAGCTAGGGTCTTTTAGGACAATCTCCTCAGAATGGAACGATTTGTAACAGCTAGGGTCATTAAAGACAATCTCCCCAGAATGGTACGATTACAAAAAGCTAGGCTCATTTAGAACAATCTCCCCATAATGTTACGAATAGTAACAGCTAGGGTCATTTAGGACAATCTCTCCAGAATTGTACGGCTAGTAACAGCTAGGGCAATTTAGGACAACCTCCCCAGAATGGTACGATTAGCTACAGCTAGGCTCATTTAGGACAATCTCTCCAGAATTGTACGACTAGTAACAGCTAGGGCAATTTAGGACAACCTCCCCAGAATGGTACGATTAGCTACAGCTAGGGCCATTTTGGACAATCTCCCCAGAATGGTACGATTAGTAACAGATAGGGTCATTTAAGACAATCTTTCCATAATGGTACGATTAGTAACAGCGAGGATCCTTTTGGATATTCTCTGCCGATGGGTACGATTACTAACATCTAGACTCATTTTGAACAACCTCCCCAGAATGGTACAATTAGTAACAGCTAGGGCCATTTTGGACAATCTCCCCAGAATGGTACGATTAGTAACAGATAGGCTCATTTAGGACAATCTCCCCAAAATAGTACGATTAGTAACAGCTAGGGCCATTTTGGATAATCTTCCCAGATGGTATGATTAGTTAAGCTAGGCCCATTTAGGACAATCTCCCCAAAATTGTACGATTAGTAACAGCTAGGGTCATTTAGGACAATCTCTCCAGAATTTTACAATTAGTAACAGATAGGGTCATTTAGGAAAATCTCTCCCGAAGGGTACGATTAGTAACAACTAAGCTCATTAAGGACAATCTCCCCAGCATTGTACAATTAGTAACAGCTAGGGTCATTTAAGACAATCTTTCCATAATGGTACGAATAGTAACAGCGAGGGTCCTTTTGGATATTCTCTCCCGATGGGTACGATTAGTAACAGCTAGGCTCATTTAGGACAATCTCCACGGAATGTTACGATTAGTAACAGCTAGGCTCATTTAGGAAAATCTCCCAAGAATGGTACGATTAATAACAGCTAGGGCCATTTAGGACAACCTTCCCAGAATGGTACGATTAGTAACAGTGAGACTCATTTAGTTCAATCTCCCCAGAATGGTATGTATAGTAAAACCTAGGCACATTTAGGACAATCTTCCGAGAATGGTACGATAAGTAAAAACAAGGGTCAATTAGGACAATCTCCCCAGAATGGTACGATAAGTAACAGCTAGGGTCTTTTAGGACAATCTCCTCAGAATGGAACGATTTGTAACAGCTAGGGTCATTAAAGACAATCTCCCCAGAATGGTACGATTACAAAAAGCTAGGCTCATTTAGAACAATCTCCCCATAATGTTACGAATAGTAACAGCTAGGGTCATTTAGGACAATCTCTCCAGAATTGTACGGCTAGTAACAGCTAGGGCAATTTAGGACAACCTCCCCAGA
Organism: Argopecten irradians irradians; assembly: GCA_004382745.1. NCBI lineage: Eukaryota > Metazoa > Mollusca > Bivalvia > Pectinida > Pectinidae > Argopecten > Argopecten irradians. The sequence continues at coordinate 57,560 of SAYR01032711.1, forward strand.
ATGGTACGATTAGCTACAGCTAGGCTCATTTAGGACAATCTCTCCAGAATTGTACGACTAGTAACAGCTAGGGCAATTTAGGACAACCTCCCCAGAATGGTACGATTAGCTACAGCTAGGGCCATTTTGGACAATCTCCCCAGAATGGTACGATTAGTAACAGATAGGGTCATTTAAGACAATCTTTCCATAATGGTACGATTAGTAACAGCGAGGATCCTTTTGGATATTCTCTGCCGATGGGTACGATTACTAACATCTAGACTCATTTTGAACAACCTCCCCAGAATGGTACAATTAGTAACAGCTAGGGCCATTTTGGACAATCTCCCCAGAATGGTACGATTAGTAACAGATAGGCTCATTTAGGACAATCTCCCCAAAATAGTACGATTAGTAACAGCTAGGGCCATTTTGGATAATCTTCCCAGATGGTATGATTAGTTAAGCTAGGCCCATTTAGGACAATCTCCCCAAAATTGTACGATTAGTAACAGCTAGGGTCATTTAGGACAATCTCTCCAGAATTTTACAATTAGTAACAGATAGGGTCATTTAGGAAAATCTCTCCCGAAGGGTACGATTAGTAACAACTAAGCTCATTAAGGACAATCTCCCCAGCATTGTACAATTAGTAACAGCTAGGGTCATTTAAGACAATCTTTCCATAATGGTACGAATAGTAACAGCGAGGGTCCTTTTGGATATTCTCTCCCGATGGGTACGATTAGTAACAGCTAGGCTCATTTAGGACAATCTCCACGGAATGTTACGATTAGTAACAGCTAGGCTCATTTAGGAAAATCTCCCAAGAATGGTACGATTAATAACAGCTAGGGCCATTTAGGACAACCTTCCCAGAATGGTACGATTAGTAACATTGAGACTCATTTAGGACAATCTCCGCATTATGGTATGTATAGTTAAACCTAGGCACATTTAGGACAATCTTCCGAGAATGGTACGATAAGTAAAAACAAGGGTCAATTAGGACAATCTCCCCAGAATGGTACGATAAGAAACAGCTAGAGTCTTTTAGGACAATCTCCTCAGAATAGTACGATTAGTAACAGATAGGGTCATTTTGAACAATCTCCCCAGAATGTTACGATTAGTAACAGCTAGGGTCATTTAGGACAATCTCTCCAGAATTGTACGATTAGTAACAGCTAGGGCAATTTAGGACAACCTCCCCAGAATGGTACGATTAATTACAGCTGGGGTCAAATAGGACAATCTGCCCAGAATGTTACGATTAGTTACAGCTAGGCTCATTTAGGACAATCTCCCCAGAATGGTACGATTAGTAACAGCTAGGCTCATTTAGGACAATCTCCATAGAATGGTACGATTAGTAACAGCTAGACTCATTTTGAAAAACCTTCCTAGAATGGCACAATTAGTAACAGCTAGGGCCATTTTGGACAATCTCCCCAGAATGGTACGATTAGTAACAGCTAGGCTCATTTAGGACAATCTCTCCAGAATTGTACAATAAGTAACAGATAGGGTCATTTAGGACAATCTCTCCAGAATTGTACATTAAGTAACAGCTAGGGTCATTTAGGACATTCTCTCCCGAAGGGTACGATTAGTAACAGCTAGGCTCATTTAGGACAATCTCCCCAGTATTGTACAATTAGTGACAGCTAGGGTCATTTAAGACAATCTTTCCATAATGGTACGATTAGTAACAGCGAGGGTCCTTTTGGATATTCTCTCCCGATGGGTACGATTAGTAACAGCTAGGCTCATTTAGGACAATCTCCACAGAATGGTACGATTAGTAACAGCTAGGCTCATTTTGGACAATCTCTCCCGAAGGGTACGATTAGTAACAGCTAGGCTCATTTAGGAAAATCTCCCAAGAATGGTATGATTAATAACAGCTAGGGTCATTAAGGACAATCTTTCCAGAATAGTATGATTAATAACAACTAGGGCCATATAGGACAATCTCCCCAGAATGGTACGATAAGTAACAGCTAGGGTCTTTTAGGACAATCTCCTCAGAATGGTACGATTAGCAACAACCAGGGTCATTTAGGACCATCTCCCCAGAATGGTACGAATTATAACAGCTAGGTTTTTTTAAGGACAATCACCCCAATATGGTATAATTAGTAACAGCTAGGGACATTTAGGACAATCTCCTAAGAATGGTACGATTAGTAAAGGCTAGGCTCATTTAGGACAATCTCCCAAGAAAGGTACGATTAGTAACAGCAAGAGTCATTTAGGAAAATCTCCCCAGAATGGTACGATTAGTAACAGCTAGGGTCTTTTAGGACAATCTCCTCAGAATGGTACGATTTCTAACAGATAGGGTCATTTTGAACAATCTCCCCAGAATGTTACGATTAGTAACAGCTAGGGTCATTTAGGACAATCTCTCCAGAATTGTACGATTAGTAACAGCTAGGGCAATTTAGGACAACCTCCCCAGAATGGTACGATTAATTACAGCTGGGGTCAAATAGGACAATCTGCCCAGAATGTTACGATTAGTTACAGCTAGGCTCATTTAGGACAATCTCCCCAAAATGGTACGATTAGTAACAGCTAGGCTCATTTAGGACAATCTCCATAGAATGGTACGATTAGTAACAGCTAGACTCATTTTGAACAACCTTCCCAGAATGGCACAATTAGTAACAGCTAGGGCCATTTTGGATAATCTTCCCAGATGGTATGATTAGTAACAGCTAGGCTCATTTAGGACAATCTCTCCAGAATTCTACAATAAGTAACAGATAGGGTCATTTAGGACAATCTCTCCAGAATTGTACATTAAGTAACAGCTAGGGTCATTTAGGACATTCTCTCCCGAAGGGTACGATTAGTAACAGCTAAGCTCATTTAGGACAATCTCCCCAGTATTGTACAATTAGTGATAGCTAGGGTCATTTAAGACAATCTTTCCATAATGGTACGATTAGTAACAGCGAGGGTCCTTTTGGATATTCTCTCCCGATGGGTACGATTAGTAACAGCTAGGCTCATTTAGGATAATCTCCACAGAATGGTACAATTAGTAACAGCTAGGCTCATTTTGGACAATCTCTTCCGAAGGGTACGATTAGTAACAGCTAGGCTCATTTAGGAAAATCTCCCAAGAATGGTACGATTAATAACAGCTAGGGTCATTAAGGACAATCTTTCCAGAATAGTATGATTAATAACAACTAGGGCCATATAGGACAATCTCCCCAGAATGGTACGATAAGTAACAGCTAGGGTCTTTTAGGACAATCTCCTCAGAATGGTATTATTAGCAACAACCAGGGTCATTTAGGACCATCTCCCCAGAATGGTACGAATTATAACAGCTAGGTTTTTTTAAGGACAATCACCCCAATATGGTACAATTAGTAACAGCTAGGGACATTTAGGACAATCTCCTAAGAATGGTACGATTAGTAAAGGCTAGGCTCATTTAGGACAATCTCCCAAGAAAGGTACGATTAGTAACAGTGAGACTCATTTAGGACAATCTCTTTAATATGGTACGATTGGTAACTGCTAGGCTCATTTATGACAATCTCCCCAGAATGGTACGATTGGTAACAACTAGGGCCATTTAGGACAACCTTCCCAGAATGGTACGATCAGTTACAACTAGGGTCATTTAGGAAAATCTCCCAAGAATGGTACGATTAGTAACAGCTAGGGTCATTTAGGACAACCTCCCCAGAATGGTGTGATTAGTAACAGCTAGAGTCATTTAGGACAATCTCCCCATAATGGTACGATTACTAACAGCTAGGACCATTTAGGACAATCTCTTTAAAATGGTACGATTGGTAACTGCTAGGCTCATTTATGACAATCTCCCCAGAATGGTACGATTGGTAACAACTAGGGCCATTTAGGACAACCTTCCCAGAATGGTACGATCAGTAACAGTGAGACTCATTTAGGACAATCTCCCCAGAATGGTATGTATAGTAAAACCTAGGCACATTTAGGACAATATTCCGAGAATGGTACGATAAGTAAAAACCAGGGTCAATTAGGACAATCTCCCCAGAATGGTACGATAAGTAACAGCTAGGGTCTTTTAGGACAATTTCCTCAGAATTGTACAATTAGTAACAGCTAGGGTCATTAAGGACAATCTCCCCAGAATGGTACGATTAGTAAAAGCTAGGCTCATTTAGGACAATCTCCTCAGAATGTTACGATTAGTAACAGCTAGGCTCATTTAGGACAATCTCTCCAGAATTGTACGATTAGTAACAGCTAGGGCAATTTAGGACAACCTCCCCAGAATGGTACGATTAATTACAGCTAGGGTCAAATAGGACAATCTGTCCAGAATGGTACGATTAGTTACAGCTAGGCTCATTTAGTACGATCTCGCCAGAATGGTACGATTAGTAACAGCTAGGCTCATTAAGGACAATCTCCATAGAATGGTACAATTAGTAACAGATAGACTCATTTTGAACAACCTCCCAAGAATGGTACAATTAGTAACAGCTAGGGCCATTTTGGACAATCTCCCCAGAATTGTACGATTAGTAACAGCTAGGGTCAAATAGGACAATCTGCCCAGAATGGTACGATTAGTAACAGCTAGGGCAATTTAGGACAACCTCCCCAGAATGGTACGATTAATTACAGCTAGGGTCAAATAGGACAATCTGCCCAGAATGGTACGATTAGTTACAGCTAGGCTCATTTAGTACGATCTCCCCAGAATGGTACGATTAGTAACAGATAGGCTCATTTAGGACAATCTCCATAGAATGGTACGATTAGTAACAGCTAGACTCATTTTGGACAACCTCCCAGAATGGTACAATTAGTAACAGCTAGGGCCATTTTGGATAATCTTCCCAGATGGTATGAGTAGTAACAGCTAGGGTCATTTAGGACAATCTCTCCAGAGTGTACGATTGGTAATAACTAGGCAATTGAGGACAATCTCCCCAGAATTTTATGATTAGTAACAGCTAGGCTCATTTAGGACAATCTCTCCAGAATGTTCGATTACTAAAAACTAGGCCATTTAGGACAATCTCTCCAGAATGGTATGATAATTAACAGCTAGGCTCATTTAGGGCAATATCCCCAGAACGGTACGATTAGTAACAGCTAGGCTCATTTAGGACAATCTCTCCAGAATTGTACAATTAGTAACAGCTAGGGTCATTTAGGACAATTTCTCCCGAAGGGTACGATTAGTAACAGCTAAGCTCATTTAGGACAATCTCCCCAGCATTGTACAATTAGTAACAGCTAGGGTCATTAAAGACAATCTTTCCATAATGGTACGATTAGTAACAGCGAGGGTCCTTTTGGATATTCTCTCCCGATGGGTACGATTAGTAACAGCTAGGCTCATTTAGGACAATCTCCACAGAATGGTACGATTAGTAAGAGCTAGGCTCATTTTGGACAATCTCTCCAGAATTGTACGATTAGTAAAAACTAGGCTCATTTAGGAAAATCTCCCCAGAATGTTACGATTAGTAACAGCTAGGGTCATTTCGGACAATCTCTCCAGAATTGTACGATTAGTAACAGCTAGGGCAATTTAGGACAACATTCCCAGAATGGTACGATTAATTACAGCTAGGGTCAAATAGGACAATCTGCCCAGAATGGTTCGATTAGTTACAGTTAGGCTCATTTAGGACGATCTCCCCTGAATGGTAGGATTAGTAACAGCGAGGCTCATTTAGGACAATCTCCATAGAATGGTACGATTAGTAACAGCTAGACTCATTTTGAACATCCACCCCAGAATGGTACATTTAGTAGCAGCTAGGGCCATTTCGGACAATCTCCCCAGAATGGTACGATTAGTAACAGATAGGCTCATTTAGGATAATCTCCCCAGAATTGTACGATTAGTAACAGCTAGGGCCATTTTGGATTATATTCCCAGATGGTATGATTAGTAACAGCTAGGCTCATTTAGGACAATCTCTCCAGAATTGTACAATAAGTAACAGCTAGGGTCATTTAGGACAATCTCTCCAGAATTGTACAATAAGTAACAGCTAGGGTCATTTAGGACATTCTCTCCCGAAGGGTACGATTAGTAACAGCTAGGGTCATTTAGGACAATCTCTCCAGAGTGTACGATTGGTAATAACTAGGCCATTTAGGACAATCTCCCCAGAATTTTATGATTAGTAACAGCTAGGCTCATTTAGGACAATCTCTCCAGAATGTACGATTACTAAAAACTAGACCATTTAGGACAATCTCCCCAGAATGGTATGATTATTAACAGCTAGGCTCATTTAGAACAATCACTCCAGAATGGTACGATTAGTAACAGCTAGGCTCATTTAGGACAATCTTTCCAGAATGGTATGTTAATTAACAGCTAGGCTCATTTAGGGCAATCTCCCCTGAACGGTACGATTACTAACAGCTAGGCTCGTTTAGGACAATCTCCAAAGAATGGTACGATTAATAACAGCTAGGGTCATTAAAGACAATCTTTCCATAATGGTACGATTAGTAACAGCGAGGGTCCTTTTGGATATTCTCTCCCGATGGGTACGATTAGTAACAGCTAGGCTCATTTAGGACAATCTCCACAGAATGGTACGATTAGTAAGAGCTAGGCTCATTTTGGACAATCTCTCCCGAAGGGTATGATTAGTAAGAGCTAGGCTCATTTAGGAAAATCTCCCAAGAATGGTACGATTAATAACAGCTAGGGTCAATTAGGACAATCTTTCCAGAATAGTATGATTAATAACAACTAGGGCCATATAGGACAATCTCCAAAGAATGGTACGATTAGTAAAGGCTAGGGTCATTTAGGACAATATCTCCCGAAGGGTATGATAAGTAACAGCTAGGCTCATTTAGGAAAATCTCCCAAGAATGGTACGATTAGTAAAAGCTAGGCTCATTTTTAACAATCTCCCCAGAATGTTACGATTAGTAACAGCTAGGGTCATTTAGGACAATCTCTCAAGAATTGTACGATTAGTAACAGCTACGGCAATTTAGGAAAATCATTCCAGAATGGTACGATTAATTACAGCTAGGGTCAAATAGGACAATCTGCCCAGAATGGTACGATTAGTTACAGCTAGGCTCATTTAGGACGATCTCCCCAGAATGGTACGATTAGTAACAGCGAGGCTCATTTAGGACAATCTCCATAGAATGGTACGATTAGTAACAGCTAGACTCATTTTGAACATCCTCCTCAGAATGGTACAATTAGTAACAGCTAGGGCCATTTTGGACAATCTCCCCAGAATGGTACGATTAGTAACAGATACTCTCATTTAGGACAATCTCCCCAGAATTGTACGATTAGTCACAGCTAGGGCCATTATGGATAATATTCCCAGATGGTATGATTAGTAACAGCTAGGCTCATTTAGGACAATCTCTCCAGAATTGTACAATAAGTAACAGCTAGGGTCATTTAGGACAATTCCTCCTGAATTGTACAATTAGTAACAGCTAGGGTCATTTAGGACATTCTCTCCCGAAGGGTACGATTAGTAACAGCTAGGCTCATTTAGGACAATCTCCCCAGCATTGTACAATAAGTAACAGCTAGGGTCATTTAAGACAATCTTTCCATAATGGTACGATTAGTAACAGCGAGGGTTCTTTTGATTATTCTCTCCCGATGGGTACGATTGGTAACAGCTAGGCTCATTTAGGACAATCTCCACAGAATGGTACGATTAGTAATAGCTAGGCTCATTTTGGACAATCTCTCCCGAAGGGTACGGTTAGTAACAGCTAGGCTCATTTAGGAAAATATCCCAAGAATGGTACGATTAATAACAGCTAGGGTCATTAAGGACAATCTTTCCAGAATAGTATGATTAATAACAACTAGGGCCATATAGGACAATCTCCCCAGACAGGTACGATAAGTAACAGCTAGGGTATTTTAGGACAATCTCCTCAGAATGGTACGATTAGTAACAACCAGGGTCATTTAGGACCATCTCCCCAGAATGGTACGAATTATAACAGCTAGGTTTTTTAAGGACAATCTCCCCAATATGGTACGATTAGTAACAGCTAGGGACATTTAGGACAATCTCCCAAGAATGGTACGATTAGTAACAGCTAGAGTCATTTAGGAAAATCCCCCCAGAATGGTACGATTAGTAACAGATAGGCTCATTTAGGACAATCTCCAAAGAATGGTACGATTAGTAACAGCTAGGCTCATTTTGGACAATCTCTCCCGAACGGTACGATTTGTAACAGCTAGGCTCATTTAGGAAAATCTCCCAAGAATGGTACGATAAGTAACAGATAGGCTCATTTAGGAAAATCTCCCAAGAATGGTACGATAAGTAACAGCTAGGGTCTTTTAGGACAATCTCCCCAGAATGGTACGATTAGTAACAGCTAGGGTCAAATAGGACAATCTGCCCAGAATGGTACGATTAGTTACAGCTAGGCTCATTTAGTACGATCTCCCCAGAATGGTACGATTAGTAACAGCTAGGCTCATTTAGGACAATCTCCATAGAATGGTACGATAAGTAACAGCTAGACTCATTTTGAACAACCTCCCCAGAATGGTACAATTAGTAACAGCTAGGGCCATTTTGGACAATCTCCCCAGAATGGTACGATTAGTAAAAGATAGGCTCATTTAGGAAAATCTCCCAAGAATGGTACGATAAGTAACAGCTAGGGTCTTTTAGGACAATCTCCTCAGAATGGTACGATTAGTAACAACCAGGGTCATTTAGGACCATCTCCCCAGAATGGTACGAATTATAACAGCTAGGTTTTTTTAAGGACAATCTCCCCAATATTTTACGATAAGTAACAGCTAGGGTCTTTTAGGACAATCTCCTCAGAATGGTACGATTAGTAAAAGCTAGGCTCATTAAGGACAATCTCCCCAGAATGGTACGATTAGTAACAGCTAGGGTCATTTAGGACAATTTCTCCAGAATTGTACGATTAGTAACAGCTAGGGCAATTTAGGACAACCTCCGCAGAATGGTACGATTAATTACAGCTAGGGTCAAATAGGACAATCTGCCCAGAATGGTACGATTAGTTACAGCTAGGCTCATTTAGGACAATCTCCCCAGAATGGTACGATTAGTAACAGCTAGGCTCATTTAGGACAATCTCCATAGAATGGTACGATAATTAACAGCTAGACTCATTTTGAACAACCTCCCCAGAATGGTACAATTAGTAACAGCTAGGGCCATTTTGGACAATCTCCCCAGAATGGTACGATTAGTAACAGATAGGCTCATTTAGGACAACCTCCCAGAATGGTACAATTAGTAACAGCTAGGGCCATTTTGGATAATCTTCCCAGATGGTATGAGTAGTAACAGCTAGGGTCATTTAGGACAATCTCTCCAGAGTGTACGATTGGTAATAACTAGGCCATTTAGGACAATCTCTTCAGAATTTTATGATTAGTAACAGCTAGGCTCATTTAGGACAATCTCTCCAGAATGTACGATTACTAAAAACTAGGCCATTTAGGACAATCTCCCCAGAATGGTATGATTAGTAACAGCTAGGCTCATTTAGGGCAATCTCTCCAGAATTGTACAATTAGTAACAGCTAGTGTCATTTAGGACAATCTCCCCAGAATGGTACGATTAGTAACAGCTAGGCTCATTTAGGACAATCTCCCCAGAATGGTACGATTAGTAACAGCGAGGCTCATTTAGGACAATCTCCATAGAATGGTACGATTAGTAACAGCTAGGGCAATTTAGGACAATCATTCCAGAATGGTACGATTAATTACAGCTAGGGTCAAATAGGACAATCTGCCCAGAATGGTACGATTAGTTACAGCTAGGCTCATTTAGGACGATCTCCCCAGAATGGTACGATTAGTAACAGCGAGGCTCATTTTGGACAATCTCCATAGAATGGTATGATTAGTAACAGCTAGACTCATTTTGAACATCCTCCTCAGAATGGTACGATTAGTAACAGATACTCTCATTTAGGACAATCTCCCCAGAATTGTACGATTAGTAACAGCTAGGCTCATTTAGGACAATCTCTCCAGAATTGTACAATAAGTAACAGCTAGGGTCATTTAGGACAATCTCTCCAGAATTGTACAATTAGTAACAGCTAGGGTCATTTAGGACATTCTCTCCCGAAGGGTACGATTAGTAACAGCTAGGCTTATTTAGGACAATCTCCCCAGCATTGTACAATAAGTAACAGCTAGGGTCATTTAAGACAATCTTTCCATAATGGTACGATTAGTAACAGCGAGGGTTCTTTTGGATATTCTCTCCCGATGGGTACGATTGGTAACAGCTAGGCTCATTTAGGACAATCTCCACAGAATGGTACGATTAGTAATAGCTAGGCTCATTTTGGACAATCTCTCCCGAAGGGTACGATTAGTAACAGCTAGGCTCATTTAGGAAAATCTCCCAAGAATGGTACGATTAATAACAGCTAGGGTCATTAAGGACAATCTTTCCAGAATAGTATGATTAATAACAACTAGGGCCATATAGGACAATCTCCCCAGACAGGTACGATAAGTAACAGCTAGGGTCTTTTAGGACAATCTCCTCAGAATGGTACGATTAATAACAACCAGGGTCATTTAGGACCATCTCCCCAGAATGGTACGAATTATAACAGCTAGGTTTTTTAAGGACAATCTCCCCAATATGGCACGATTAGTAACAGCTAGAGACATTTAGGACAATCTCCCAAGAATGGTACGATTAGTAAAGGCTAGGCTCATTTAGGACAATCTCCAAAGAATGGTACGATTAGTTACAGCTAGGGTCATTTAGGACAACCTCCCCAGAATGGTGTGATTAGTAACAGCTAGAGTCATTTAGGACAATCTCCCCATAATGGTACGATTACTAACAGCTAGGGCCATTTAGGACAATCTCTTTAGAATGGTACGATTAGTAACTGCTAGGCTCATTTAGGACAATCTCTCCATAATGGTATGATAATTAACAGCTAGGCTCATTTAGGGCAATCTCCCCAGAACGGTACGATTAGTAACAGCTAGGCTCATTTAGGACAATCTCTCCTCCAGAATTGTACAATTAGTAACAGCTAGGGTCATTTAGGACAATATCTCCCGAAGGGTACGATTAGTAACAGCTAGGCTCATTTAGGACAATCTCCCCAGCATTGTACAATAAGTAACAGCTAGGGTCATTAAAGACAATCTTTCCATAATGGTACCATTAGTAACAGCGAGGGTCCTTTTGGATATTCTCTCCCGATGGGTACGATTAGTAACAGCTAGGCTCATTTAGGACAATCTCCACAGAATGTTACGATTAGTAAGAGCTAGGCTCATTTTGGACAATCTCTCCCGAAGGGTATGATTAGTAACAGCTAGAATCATTTAGGACAATCTCCCAAGAATGGTACGATTAATAACAGCTAGGGTCATTTTGGACAATCTTTCTAGAATAGTATGATTAATAACAACTAGGGCCATATAGGACAATCTCCACAGAATGGTACGATTAGTAAAGTCTAGGCTCATTTAGGACAATCTCTCCCGAAGAGTATGATTAGTAACAGCTAGGCTCATTTAGGAAAATCTCCCAAGAATGGTACGATTAGTAAAAGCTAGGCTCATTTTGAACAATCTCCCCAGAATGTTACGATTAATAACAGCTAGGGTCATTTCGGACAATCTCTCCAGAATTGTACGATTAGTAACTGCTAGGGCAATTTAGGACAACCTCCCCAGAATGGTACGATTAATTACAGCTAGGGTCAAATAGGACAATCTGCCCAGAATGGTACGATTAGTTACAGCTAGGCTCATTTAGGATGATCTCCCCAGAATGGTACGATTAGTAACAGCGAGGCTCATTTAGGACAATCTCCATAGAATGGTACGATTAGTAACAGCTAGACTCATTTTGAACATCCTCCCCAGAATGGTACAATTAGTAACAGCTAGGGCCATTTTGGACAATCTCCCCAGAATGGTACGATTAGTAACAGATAGGCTCATTTAGGACAATCTCCCCAGAATTGTACGATTAGTAACAGCTAGGGCCATTATGGATAATATTCCCAAATGGTATGATTAGTAACAGCTAGGCTCATTTAGGACAACCTCCCCAGAATGGTGTGATTAGTAACAGCTAGAGTCATTTAGGACAATCTCCCCATAATGGTACGATTACTAACAGCTAGGGCCATTTAGGACAATCTCTTTAGAATGGTACGATTAGTAACTGCTAGGCTCATTTATGACAATCTCCCCAGAATGGTACGATTAGTAACAGCGAGGCTCATTTAGGACAACCTCCCAGAATGGTACAATTAGTAACAGCTAGGGCCATTTTGGATAATCTTCCCAGATGGTATGAGTAGTAACAGCTAGGGTCATTTAGGACAATCTCTCCAGAGTGTACGATTGGTAATAACTAGGCCATTTAGGACAATCTCCCCAGAATTTTATGATTAGTAACCGCTAGGTTCATTTAGGACAATCTCTCCAGAATGTACGATTACTAAAAACTAGGCCATTTAGGAAATCTCCCCAGAATGGTATGATTAGTAACAGCTAGGCTCATTTAGAACAATCACTCCAGAAAGGTACGATTAGTAACAGCTAGGCTCATTTAGGACAATCTCTCCATAATGGTATGATAATTAACAGCTAGGCTCATTTAGGGCAATCTCCCCAGAACGGTACGATTAGTAACAGCTAGGCTCATTTCGGACAATCTCTCCAGAATTGTACGATTAGTAACAGATAGGGCAATTTAAGACAACCTCTGCAGAATGGTACGATTAATTACAGCTAGGGTCAAATAGGACAATCTGCCCAGAATGATACGATTAGTTACAGCTAGGCTCATTTAGGATGATCTCCCCAGAATGGTACGATTAGTAACAGCGAGGCTCATTTAGGACAATTTCCATAGAATGGTACGATTAGTAACAGCTAGACTCATTTTGAACAACCTCCCCAGAATGGTACAATTAGTAACAGCTAGGGCCATTTTGGACAATCTCCCCAGAATGGTACGATTAGTAACAGATAGGCTCATTTAGGACAACCTCCCAGAATGGTACAATTAGTAACAGCTAGGGCCATTTTGGATAATATTCCAAGATGGTATGAGTAGTAACAGCTTGGGTCATTTAGGACAATCTCTCCAGAGTGTACGATTGGTAATAACTAGGCCATTTAGGACAATCTCTCCAGAATGGTATGATAATTGACAGCTAGGCTCATTTAGGGCAATCTCTCCAGAATTGTACAATTAGTAACAGCTAGGGTCATTTAGGACAATCTCCCCAGAATGGTACGATTGGTAATAACTAGGCCATTTAGGACAATCTCCCCAGAATTTTATGATTAGTAACAGCTAGGCTCATTTAGGACAATCTCTCCAGAATGTACGATTACTAAAAACTAGGCCATTTAGGACAATCTTCCCAGAATGGTATGATTAGTAACAGCTAGGCTCATTTAGAATAATCACTCAAGAATGGTACGATTAGTAACAGCTAGGCTCATTTAGGACAATCTCTCCAGAATGGTATGATAATTAACAGCTAGGCTCATTTAGGGCAATCTCTCCAGAATTGTACAATTAGTAACAGCTAGGGTCATTTAGGACAATTTCTCCCGAAGGGTACGATTAGTAACAGCTAGGCTCATGTAGGACAATCTCCCCAGCATTGTACAATTTGTAACAGCTAGGGTCATTTAAGACAATCTTTCCATAATGGTACGATTAGTAACAGCGAGGGTCCTTTTGGATATTCTCTCCCGATGGGTACGATTAGTAACAGCTAGGCTCATTTAGGACAATCTCCACAGAATGGTACGATTAGTAAGAGCTAGGCTCATTTTGGACAATCTCTCCCGAAGGGTATGATTAGTAATAGCTAGGCTCATTTTGGAAAATCTCCCAAGAATGGTACGATTAATAACAGCTAGGGTCATTTAGGACAATCTTTCCAGAATAGTATGATTAATAACAACTAGGGCCATATAGGACAATCTCCACAGAATGGTACGATTAGTAAAGTCTAGGGTCATTTAGGACAATCTCTCCCGAAGGGTATGATTAGTAACAGCTAGGGTCATTTAGGAAATTCTCCCAAGAATGGTACGATTAGTAAGAGCTAGAGTCATTTAGGAAAGTCTCCCCAGAATGGTACGATTAGTTACAACTAGGGTCATTTAGGACATTCTCCCAAGAATGGTAAGATTAGTAACAGCTAGGGTCATTTAGGACAACCTCCCCAGAATGGTACGATTACTAACAGCTAAGGCCATTTAGGACAATCTCTTTAGAATGGTACGATTAGTAACTGCTAGGCTCATTTATGACAATCTCCCCAGAATGGTACGATTAGTAACAGCTAGTGCCATTTAGGACAACCTTCCCAGAATGGTACGATTAGTAACAGTGAGACTCATTTAGGACAATCTCCCCAGAATGGTATGTATAGTAAAACCTAGGCACATTTAGGACAATCTTTCGAGAATGGTACGATAAGTAAAAACCAGATTCAATTAGGACAATCTTCCCAGAATGGTACGATAAGTAACAGATAGGGTCATTAAGGACAATCTCCCCAGAATGGTACGATTAGTAAAAGCTAAGCTCATTTAGGACAATCTCTCCAGACTGGTACAATTAGTAACAGCTAAGGTCTTTTAGGACGATCTCCTCAGAATGGTACGATTAGTAACAGATAGGATCATTAAGGACAATCTCCCCAGAATGGTACGATTAGTAAAAGCTAAGCTCATTTAGGACAATCTCTCCAGACTGGTACAATTAGTAACAGCTAAGGTCTTTTAGGACGATCTCCTCAGAATGGTACGATTAGTAACAACCAGGGTCATTTAGGACCATCTCCCCAGAATGGTACGAATTATAACAGCTAGGTTTTTTAAGGACAATTTCCCCAATATGGTACGATTAGTAAGAGCTAGGGACATTTAGGACAATCTCCCAAGAATGGTAAGATATGTAACAGCTAGGCTCATCAGGACAACCTCCCCAGAATGGTACGACTAGTTACAGCTAGGTTCATTTAGGACAATCTCCCCAGAACGGTACGATAAGTAACAGCTAGACTTATTTTGGACAACATCCCCTGAATGGTACAATTAGTAACAGCTAAGGCCATTTTGGACAATCTCTCAAGAATTGTACGATTAGTAACAGCTAGGGCAATTTAGGACAACCTCCCCAGAATGGTACGATTAGTAACAGCTTGGGCAATTTTGGACAATCTCCCCAGAATGGTACGATTAGTAACAGATAGGCTGATTTAGGACAATCTCCCCAGAATGGTACGATTAGTAACAGCTAGGGTCATTTAGGACAATCTCCCCAGAATTATACGATTAGTAACAGCTAGGGCAATTTAGGACAACCTCCCCAGAATGGTACGATTAATAACAGCTAGGGTCAAATAGGACAATCTGCCCAGAATGGTACTATTAGTTACAGCTATGCTCATTTAGGACGATCTCCCCAGAATGGTACGATTAGTAACAGCTAGGCTCATTTAGGACAATCTCCATAGAATGGTAATAACTAGGCCATTTAGGACAATCTCCCCAGAATTTTATGATTAGTAACAGCTAGGCTCATTTAGGACAATCTCTCCAGAATGTACGATTAGTAAAAACTAGGCCATTTAGGACAATCTCCCCAGAATGGTATGATTAGTAACAGCTAGGCTCATTTAGAACAATCCATCCAGAATGGTACGATTAGTAAAAACTAGGCCATTTAGGACAATCTTCCCAGAATGGTATGATTAGTAACAGCTAGGCTCATTTAGAACAATCAATCCAGAATGGTACGATTAGTAACAGCTAGGCTCATTTAGGACAATCTCTCCAGAATGGTATGATAATTAACAGCTAGGCTCATTTAGGGCAATCTCCCCAGAATGGTACGATTAGTAACAGATAGGCTCATTTAGGACAATCTCTCCTCCAGAATTGTACAATTAGTAACAGCTAGGGTCATTTAGGACAATCTCTCCCGAAGGGTACGATTAGTAACAGCTTGACTCATTTATGACAATCTCCCCAGCATTGTACAATTATTAACAGCTAGGGTCATTTAAGACAATCTTTCCATAATGATACGATTAGTAACAGCGAGGGTCCTTTTGGATATTCTCTCCCGATGGGTACGATTAGTAACAGCTATGCTCATTTAGGACAATCTCCACAGAATGGTACGATTAGTAACAGCTAGGCTCATTTTGGACAATCTCTCCCGAAGGGTACGATTAGTAACAGCTAGGCTCATTTAGGAAAATCTCCCAAGAATGGTACGATTAATAACAACTAGGGCCATATAGGACAATCTCCACAGAATGGTACGATTAGTAAAGGCTAGGCTCATTTAGGATAATCTCCCCAGAATTGTACAATTAGTAAAGGCTAGGCTCATTTAGGACAATCTCTCCAGAATGGTATAATAAGTAAAAGCTAGGCTCATATAGGACAATCTCCCCAGAATTGTACAATTAGTAACAGCTAGGCTCATTTAGGACAATCTTTCCAGAAGGGTATAATTAGTAACCGCTAGGCTCATTTAGGACAATATCTCCAGAATGGTATGATTAGTTACAGCTAGGCTCATTTAGGACAATATCTCCAGAATGGTATGATTAGTTACAGCCAGGAAAATTTAGGACAATCTGTCTTTAATTTTTCGATTAGTAACTGCCAGGGTCATTGAGGGCAATCTTTCCAGAATGGTATGACTAGTAACAGCTAGGGTCACTTAGGACAATCTCTCCAGAATGGTATGATAAGTAACAGCTAGGCTCATTTAGGACAATCTCCCCAGAATGGTACGATTAGTAACCGCTAGGCTCATTTAGGACTATCTCTCCAGAATTGTACAATTAGTAACAGCTAGGCTCATTTAGAACAATCTCTCCAGAATTGTACGTTTAGTAACAGCTAGGGTCATTTAGGACAATCTCTCCAGAATGGTATGATTAGTAACAGCTAGGGTCATTTAGGACAATCTCTCCAGAATTGTACGATTAGTAACAGCTAGGGTCATTTAGGACAATCTCTCCAGAATGGTATGATTAGTAACAGCTAGGCTCATTTAGGACAATCTCTCATGAAGGGTACGATTAGTAACAGCTAGGCTCCTTTAGGACAATCTCCCAAGCATTGTACAATTAGTAACAGCTAGTGTCATTTAGGACAATCTCCCCAGAATGGTACGATTAGTAACAGCTAGGCTCATTTAGGACAATCTCTCCAGAATGGCACGATTAGTAACAGCTAGGGTCATTGAGGACAATCTCCGCAGAATGGTACGATTAGTAACAGCGAGGGTCATTTTGGACAATCTCTCCCGATGGGTACGATTAGTAACAGCTAGGCTCATTTTGGACAATCTCTCCCGAAGGGTACGATTAGTAACAGCTAGGGTCATGTAGGATAATCTCCACAGAATGGTACGATTAGTAACAACTAGGGTCATTTAGGACAATCTCCCAAGAATGGTACGATTAGTAACAGCTAGGGTCATTTAGGACAACCTCCCCAGAATGGTACAATTAGTAACAGCTAGGGTCATTTAGGACAACCTCCCCAGAATGGTGTGATTAGTAACAGCTAGAGTCATTTAGGACAATCTCCCCATAATGGTACGATTAGTAACAGCTAGGCTCATTTAGGACAATCTCTATAGAATGGTGCGAAAGGTAATAGACAGTGTAGGTAAAAATCTTGCTGTTTTGACTGGCATAGCTGTATGTAAGAATAAATCGTACCGAGATACCTGATGGACACTAGTAATCCAGTCTATCCATCTGGTATCCACGATGAGCATCTGGAAAAACCCTGCACATAATAGAAACCGCATTCGTTGGCGAACATAAGCTCAGCATAGTAACGTATATGTGTATAAAAATAAAACACAGATAAAAAAATCATGATCTCAATCGTCTTGTTATGGACGTCAAAATAGCTGAAAGTTATAGCAAATAAAGAATGATAAATGTGCTTACAGTGCTTTGTATTCATACGAGGTAATGTATTTAAAAGTAGATGTAGTCTCAGAACCCTCATAGCGTTTTGAAACCTAGTCTGATTGGCTATTCATAGATAAAACATAACGTGTCACTGAAGACGTTGACGTTTTACACTTTCGCCAGGGAAGGTTTTTTTTTAATCTATATAAAAGTCGTGTCATTATCTTTATATAATGACATCAGAAGACGAATGACACTTAATTGCAATAAAACATATTTAATACATACACATAAATAATGCATGTGTAGGAAGCGATATATGTACGTTATCCAGTACACACATAAATTTACATTTCACGGAGACAAAAAATGTCAGCGCGTCGACCATAAAAGAGTACATAAAAACTGATAACGAATTAATGATCATAAACTGTGACCTGGTTGGGCGTCACTGCGTAATGATTCGACAAAATCTGTTGATTAATTAATCAACACCACCTGATAGACATTTCCCAAATATTTTATTTTTCTGTCGTTTACGACCTTCTCATTAACTCTGCTGACGTAATCTTTTGTAGGAAATACGTTAGTATCCATGGTAATCAGTAAGTTATCAGTTATAGTTAGTTAGATGTATGATTTTATATCAGAAGTAAATGAGGAAAAATAGCTTGATATAGAAAGAAGAGTTTTGATTGGATGGAGATGGCATGTTTTTCCGCTATGTACAGCTCTACTGTACATGTGCGCCCACAGACTGACCAGAGTTTCCGCTACAGCTCGCCCACGTCCTTAGTATCACGTGACGTCTCACCGAGAATAAGCGTACTGACCATTAACTATCACGTGATATTGACCACAAGAACTGATGTGTTCTCTCCGACACCACGTACACAATATACTGACCACTCACTGCGACTTTTTTTCATTATGAAACGCATAAATTACGCAACGACCCCGACTAAAAGGATAAGTCCTATAAAGTAATGATGGCACGGAATATATAGTAATACAGGTTACACATAGATTGGGAAAGACAAAAACATTTCCTACTATGATATTTGAAAAGTTGCATAAAATAAAATATTTATTCTTAAAAAGAAAATTCAAAAGTTTTTTTAGTTTGATAAAATAGAATGTGTATTAAAATCAATAAACATATATGGTCAAAATTTAATATGTAGATATGAAGGATTGGGATATTCTGCCCGACGGTCACAAAATGTTATAAAACCAGAGGATTATCAAAATTTGCCGAGAAAATAGTAATTTCGTTGACGCCGTCATGAGATGTTTGGTATGAGTAGTCTCGCAATATAGCCTCAGGCGACATGAGCACACTAGTAAATTTATGCTTTAGCCCGGATTGTCGCATCAAAGCCGAACGCTCGTTTTTCAAAATTCTGGCTGCATACACAAATGGCGACGAAAAGCCACAGGATCTGGAGGTGAGTAAAAGAAATGTCCCATGTCAAAGAGATGCATACATATGGTGAAGTCGGAAATGCTTTTACGGAGTGTCGGACGTGTCAATGTATATATTTGTGTCCATAAATCTTGTGTAGGTCTCCAGATAAAAACACAAACCTGCTACAGGGTTGGAAAATAATCGATTTTTGCTTCCTAGAGGCGCTACCAGGAATGTCCATAATTTGGGCCGAGTTCAAAAAAAAGAAAGAAAGAAAACAATACGTATTTCCGTCAGTAAACACATAGCATATATGCACGTGCAACGTGCATGTAACTGATTCTAGTACCCTGTACCCTGTACCCCGTAACCTGTACCCTGAACCCTGTACCCCGCACCCCGTACCCCGTACCCTGTACCCTGTACCCTGTACCCCGTACCCCGTACCCTGTACCCTGTACCCTGTACCCTGTGTTGTGTGTTGTGTGATGTTTTGTTGTAATGTTGTGTCGTATTGTTGTGTAATGCTGTCTTGTGTTGTGTGTTTTGTGATGTTGTGTTTAGTGTGATGCGTTGTTGTGTTGTGTGATGTTATGTTGTGTGATGTTATGTTGTGTGATGTGATGTTGTTTGATGTGTTGTTGTGTGATGTTTTGTTGATATGTTGTGATGTGTTGTGAGGTGTGTTGTGTTTTTGTGGTGTTGTGTGTTGTTGTTGGGTATTGTTGTGTTGTTGTTGCGTGTTTGCGTGATGTGTATTTGTGTTATGTTGTGTGATGTGCTGTTGTGTGATGTTGTGTTGTGTGATGTTGTGTTGTGTGATGCTGTGTTGTGTGATGTTGTATTGTGTAGTGTTGTTGTTGGATGTTGTTGTATTGTTGTTGCGTGGTTGTGTGTTGTGGTGTTGGTGTGTTGCGTGTGGTGTGATGTTTTGTTGTAATTTTGTGTCGTATTGTTGTGTAATGCTGTCTTGTGTTGTGTGTTTAGTGTGATGCGTTGTTGTGTTGTGTGATGTTATGTTGTGTGATGTTATGTTGTTTGATGTTTTGTTGTGTGATGTTGTGTTATTTTGTTGTGTTTTGTTGTGTGATGTGATGTGTTGTTGTGTGGTGTTGTGTTGTGTAGTGTTGTTGTGTTGTTGGTGTGTTGCTGTGCTGTGTGATGCTGTGTGGTTTCGTGGTGTTGTGGTGTCGTGTTGTGTTGTTGTGTAAAAACGAGTTCTTATGGGGTCACTTTTCAACGGGGTCTATTTTCAACGGGTCGGTGTAAAAAGTGCGCTGAAAGTTCAGTTTTCAACGGTTTTCGGGGTCATTTTTTCAACATTGAAAAATAACCCGAGATCAGTTTTCAACGGGGGTCCATTTTCAACGTTACACCGGACGCCACGGTGAACTAAAAACAATAACATGTACATACGCTACACACATGTGAAATGACTATAAAGGGTAGATGGTGGGGGTAGGGGGGAAGAGATTAGGAAGAAGAGAGTAGAGGGTACAGGGTACAGGGTACGGGGTACAGGGTAGAGTGTACAGGGTACAGGATACGGGGTAAAGGGTACAGGGTACAGGGTAGGGGGTACAGGGTACGGGGTACTGGGTACAGGGTACGAGGTACAGGGTACGGGGTACAGGGTACATAAGTATGACTCGGAATAAAATTACCGACTGCCATTGTTATTAAAGTAATTGAAAAATTGTTTTATATCAAGTAATAAAAGGCTCATTGAAACGATTCCTTTATTATCTATTGTAATTCACTCGAATACCTGATGCGTCAAAACCCGGGCATGCGCAAGCCGATAGGCCGTAATAGCAACTCATGTAGTGGGTAGGGGGTACAGGGTAGATGGTACAGGGTACAGGGTACGGGGTACAGGGTACATGGTACAGGGTACTAGAACCAGTTACAAGCATAATAAGGCCAGTGTGATGAGTGTATTGCATAAAACCAGTCAGTATTACTCCCGTAGGTACGAGAGAACTATATATATTTGTTTAATTCGTTCAATATTTGTTCAAAAGTAAAATACATACTTTAAAAATGTGTCTTGCAAAAATAAAAATATGTCGTTCTATAAAATTAATATTCAATATTTGTATGTTGCACGATTAAATTTCATACGTGGTCTTATGGATTTGTAAGGAATTGTTCCAATTCTCCTCGATAGGGTTACTTGTAGAAATCCTAAGTGATCCCCGGAGGATTTGTTTCAATGTGATTTTACTACTAATCAAGCTCACATTTCTATGGTTCTCTGTAGGTATGTGTCAAAATTTAAAAAAATCTTTTTGATAATTTAGAAAGTACGAATTTTTCAATAAAAACACGTTTTCCTTTTTTCACATGCAGTATACAGCATGATTAAGATAGCATTTGAAAACAGTTGAAATTTAATTTTTATAAAATACGTCACACATCAAATAAGATATCACTGAAGGATATGTTTTATATATTTTATATCTAACGCGAGTAAAACAAATTTTGTCAAAAAAACTCTTTTCGTAAAAATGAAACAAGGAGAATAAATTTTACATAATGTTTGTATACGTGAGTTCTTGCTTCTTAGATTGATTAATTGATTTTAATAATATTTTAATTAGTAGAATTATTCTGCACATACTGCTTGGACAAATGTAAGCCATTCATTGACATTGTAAGCCTTCCACAGACATTGTAAGCCTTTCACTGACAGTGTAAGCATTTCATTGACATTGTAAGACTTTCACTGACAGTGTAAGCCTTTCATTGACATTGTAAGCCTTCAACAGACATTGTTAAACGTTCACTGTTTTTTTTCAGCCTTTCATTGACATTGTAAGCCTTCCACAGACATTGTAAAACGTTCACTGACATTGTAAACCTTTCACTGACAGTGTAAGCATTTCATTGACATTGTAAGCCTTCCACAGACAGTGTAAGCCTTTCACTGACAGTGTAATCATTTCACTGACAGTGTAAGCATTTCATTGACATTGTAAGCCTTCTAGACATTGTAAAACGTTCAATGAAATTTTAAGCCTTTCATTGACATTGAAAGCATTCCAAAGACATTGTAAGCCTTTAATTGACATTATAAGCCTTCCACAAACATTGTAAGCCTTTCACTGACATTGTAAGCCCTCCAGTGACATTGTAAGCCGTTCACTGACATTTTAGCCTTTCATTGACATTGTAAGCCTTCCACAGACATTGTAAGCCTTTAATTGACATTATAAGCCTTCCACAGACATTGTAAGCCTTCCACAGACATTTTAAAACGTTCACAGACATTTTCAGCCTTTCATTGACATTGTAAGCCTTGCACTGACAATGTAAGCATTTCATTGACATTGTAAGCCTTCCATAGACATTTTAAAACGTTCACTGACATTGTAAGCCTTTCGCTGACGGTGTAAATCGTTCACTGACATTGTAAGCCGTTCACTGACATTGTAAGCCTTGCACTGACCGTGTAAGCATTTCATTGACATTGTAAAACGTTCAATGACATTTTAAGCATTTCAATGACAGTGTAAGCCTTTCACAGACATTGTAAGCCTTCCACAGACATTGTAAGCTGTTTACTGACATTTTCAGCCTTTTATTGACATTGTAAGCGTTCCACAGACATTGTTAAACGTTCACTGACATTTTCAGCTTTTCATTGACATTGTAAGCCTTCCACAGACATTGTTAAACGTTCACTGACATTGTAAGCCGTTCACTGACATTTTAAGCCTTGCACTGACAGTGTAAGCATTTCATTGACATTGTAAGCCTTTCACTGACATTGAAAGCCTTTCACTGACAGTGTAAGCATTTCATTGACATTGTTAGCCGTTCACTGACATTGAAAGTCTTCCACAGGCATTGTAAAACGTTCACTGACATTGTAATCGTTCACTGACATTGTAAGCCGTTCACTGACATTGTAAGCCGTTCACTGACATTGTAAGCCTTCCACAGACATTGTAAGCCTTTCACTGACATTGTAAGCCTTTCACTGACACTGTAAGCCGTTCACTGACATTGAAAGCCTTTCAATGACATTTTAAGCCTTTCATTGACATTGTAAGCCTTCCACAGACATTGTAAGCTTTTAATTGACATTATAAGCCTTCCACAAACATTGTAAGCATTTCACTGACATGGTTAGCCTTCCACAGACATTGTAAGCCGTTCACTGACATTTTCAGCCTTTTATTGACATAGTTAGCCTTCCACAGACATTGTAAAACGTTCAGTGACATTGTAAGCCTTTCACTGACAGTGTAATCATTTCACTGACAGTGTAAGCATTTCATTGACATTGTAAGCCTTCTAGACATTGTAAAACGTTCAATGACATTATAAGCCTTCCACAAATATTCTAAGCCTTTCACTGACATTGTAAGCCCTCCAGAGACATTGTAAGCCGTTCACTGACATTTTAGCCTTTCATTGACATTATAAGCCTTCCACAGACATTGTAAGCCTTTAATTGACATTATAAGCCTTCCACAAACATTGTAAGCCTTTCACTGACATTGTAAGCCGTCCAGAGACATTGTAAGCCGTTCACTGACATTGTAAGCCGTTCACTGACATTGTAAGCCTTGCACTGACAGTGTAAGCATTTCATTGACATTGTTAAACGTTCAATGACATTTTAAGCATTTCAATGACAGTGTAAGCCTTTCACAGACATTGTAAGCCTTCCACAGACATTGTAAGCCGTTCACTGACATTTTCAGCCTTTTATTGACATTATAAGCGTTCCACAGACATTGTTAAACGTTCACTGACATTTTCAGCTTTTCATTGACATTGTAAGCCTTTCACAGACATTGTTAAACGTTCACTGACATTGAAAGCCGTTCACTGACATTTTAAGCCTTGCACTGACAGTGTAAGCATTTCATTGACATTGTAAGCCTTTCACTGACATTGAAAGCCTTTCACTGACAGTGTAAGCATTTCATTGACATTGTTAGCCGTTCACTGACATTGTAAGTCTTCCACAGGCATTGTAAAACGTTCACTGACATTGTAATCCTTTCGCTGACGGTGTAAATCGTTCACTGACATTGTAAGCCGTTCACTGACATTGTAAGCCTTCCACAGACATTGTAAACCTTTCACTGACATTGTAAGCCTTTCACTGACACTGTAAGCATTTCATTGACAATATAAGCCTTTCACCGACACTTATCTATTTAATACTTGACTGATTACTAAAACCCAGTATTTTCTTTAATTATTTTTATAATTCTTTATTAAACGTAAAATACAAACAACAAACAGAGGGTAACATCCAAGTATGTACATAAACAAATTTTCTAAAATGATCCCCTCAAATTCAACATGAGATAACCTGCACATTTAAAACATGACATTATGAAAATAAATCTTTTAACATCAACGAAATCGTCTCTATACGTAAGAAACTTCATCCTTCTCTGGTTCTTGTGGAATTTCACCATTTTCTTTTACATTATTTTTTAGCTCTATTTCTTTTCGATCTACTCTATACACAATTTTTCCAATGTCTAATTCCGTGGTTTCATCGTCAATTACTTCTTTTTCATGTAAGATAACAGAATTACCATTTTTCATTTTCATTATGTCAGTTTCTTTAAGTTTTTCATCATTTTCACCTTTTTCCCCTTTAAATAATTTAATCCTTTCGATTTCTTTCTCTTTTTCCTCATTCTCTTCTTCTTTAAGCATTCTTATTCTCTCTATTTCCTTATCGTTGCCTTCGTCATCCCGTAACTGTCCGTTCTGAACCCCTTTTGGTGGCAGGGCCTTGTGAAGTCTGTCCCAGAACCACGGACTGTTTATGTCGAGTCCGACCTGTGTCTTCATGTGATACTTCACCTCCTCATCAACTATGACGATGTCGTCCTTGTAGGTACACACGAGAATCAGATGGTTACTTTTGTTCCGCAGGGATTTCTCACTTGCGGATCTGAAGGTAAATAGTGACCACTCGTCCTCGAGATGTTCTCCCGACACAACGAAGAGAGTATGATGACAGCTGGCGACTGCCTGTAAAATATTTTCCTCTTTTGATGCCCCTGGTGGAAAATCCCGATCAGGAATGATTAAGTTGAACCCATTTCTTTCCAGGTCTGTTCTGAGTTCATTGACGGCAAAGTCTCGATCTGCTTCCCCGTAGGCGAGGAATGCATCGTACTGAATGTCCACTTTATCATCCGCATCGTATGTCTTCTGGATACACCTCCGAATATCTGGGAGACCTTTAACGCCCCCATTATCAACAGTGTATTTGTAATTTGGCATGGAGTACAATATTTTTTCCTGGAAGAGACTTTCACTAGAACTTACAAACCTTCCTCTTTTGAGGTACCGTTTAAGGTCCTTGTTTTTTATTTGTGGTTTTTGATGTCCTATTACAATGACATAGTTGGTTCTTTTTTCTTTAATCTTCTCTTGAGACTCTCGCCACGCCACTTTAAACATGTCGTGCATATCCGTCATCTCCTCCGAAAGCACTATTATCATTCGTTTACTCCTTTGGACGATACTCACTATATTTTCTTGAAAGGAAAAGCCGGCGACGAAATCTCTTCCCATTTCACAAATAATGTAATGCTGGGCGCTTTCCTCTAGATAAGTGACGATGTTTTTCATAACCCAATCAGTGATACCTGGGGCGTGTATAACGACTGCGTCTATTTTTTCCTTCCCACCTTTCTTGTCTTTGTCGAATGGATGAATGCCACAGTAGATGTACAAGAGGACCTTTACTTCTAGTCGATAGATATAAAGGAAACCTAAAGTTATCAGAAACACTGCTAGTGACAGCGAACTGGATACAGCGGGAGTGACGACATGCTTCAAAGAGTCAAAATCTTCTACGCAAATAAATTCGTTATCGGGGAGACCGACAAACTGTTTGCCGTCATCATTGTGACTGTTACAAGCGATACCAGTCCAGTCTAGGATACTGTTCTGGTGCTTTAATATCCACGACTTCATCCAAAGTGTATGACAGTCACAACGAAATGGGTTATTCTTCAGCTTCATCGAAGGAATTTCAAGTTTTCGAATTTGACTTGGAAGTGTTGCCAAAAGATTGGAATCCAGGTGAAGAAGCATGACATTAGTCAAAGACGATATGGCCGAACGTTCAATAAGTTCTATATTGTTGTGAGAAAGGACTAGTTGCCTTGCCCTAGATAGGTAAGGTTTGTTTTCTAAGACAGTGATGTTGTTGTGATGAAACCAAAGATCAAGACGGCTATCTGGAAGAACGCTCGGCAAGGCTTCCAACCGGCGTCCTCTACAGTCCACGATGATTACATCCGACATGGTTCGCTTGTAGCACCAGCAATTGCTTGGACAATCTGATACATTAGCTATACAATAGGTTTCTTCGGCTTTGATATCGAGCAGCAGTCTTCCTCTGAGCTCATACGGATAGACACAAACCCAATCCCTGAAGAAATATTCCTTTCCGGTCAGTAGACCGTCCAATTTCAGCTTGTGAATCCATTTTGAGAATGTAACAATGTTGCAATCGCACGTAATCATATTCTTATCCAAAATGAAATGGAAATGACGAAGAGCCAAAAGAAGAAACGTGTGTTGGAATTTCGTTAGATTTGGATGAATCCATATTGACGTTATTGCACTTCCAGTAAGATCCACTTTTCGTAACGTAGCGGCTGGCTTATTAAGATCCAAATTAGCACTGCTGGTCGACTCCAGCACAGCATCAGTCATCCGTGACCAGTTCACGCGTGACGTAATCTCCGTGAGGTTCCTGAAGGATATGTTAGTATTCCTGAGATAAACTGTATCGAGGTAACGAAGGTAAAATACGATATCTGGAATCACCTCGAGTGGATTATTGTCAAAGTACAACGAAGTAAGAGTAGTAGATGTAATAAGAAAAGACTTAGCTTCAATTGAAATAAATTTGTTAAACTCTAGGTGGATTTCTTTTAGGTTTGAGAGGGTAGAGAAGACCCCCACAGGTAGAGTGGTCAGTGAGTTATTGGCCAGGTTCAGATATATAACGTTTGATACGTCCCTGAAGATTTCCTCGGGTAATAATTCTATCTGATTGCTGCTGATATCAATATGACGGAGGCTGTCTAATCCACGGAACAGATTTTCCGGAATCGACCTGAGTTTGTTTTTAGACAGGTCGATATGTTGAATTCCAACCAGATGTCGAAATGTTGTAGAACCGATTTCTACCATCCCGTTTCCTGATAACCTTATCATTTGGAGATATCCCTTAAATAAAAAGTTTGATAAATTTGTTATATGGTTAAAATTAAGGTTAAGTATTCTTCGATACATATTAGGATCCAACTCTATATTAAATGGTTTACCATAATGTTCGAGGAAGTAATCTTCCATTGTGAGATTTCCTTTCAAACGAACGGGTTCTTGACTCCATGGAAAACCTGCCGGCGGGAGAGAGAGTTTGCAGTTTGAGATTTCGAGGGATTGAACGTTGGGAATTTTCCGGATAACAGACGGCGGGAGTTCCGTTAGAGACATATTGGTGATAGTTAACTCTGTTATATTAGGAAACATATTGGAGCACCGGAATAAATCCACAAGATTTTGTTCCCGGTAACCATGGGAATGTGTTATCCACACAGAATGTACGTTGTATATACTGTGACATCTGTGGATGATTCTGTTCGATGGAAGACAATCAGAACCGTTCGTATGTATGTAGGCTTTTCTTGGCAATGTGATTGTCTTCAGATCCACGGTCGTGGAAAGTCGATTTAAACTCTTAACACTTGTCCTGCACCCCATCATTTGGAAATAAAACCATATGTGCTTGAGTGCATTTCCGACGTAATCGCTCATGTGAATAACGAATGGACGCTGACAATGAAGAGCTAACACGGCGACTGCTGGGTCCCGAGTGAAATTGAAGTTATGCAAAATGGTTGTTAGGTTTATATAACAGTGCATACCCGTAGGCGGTATAAGTAAATATGCCATGCCTTTAAAAGGCACGTGGTTTCCATGGAGACTAAACATATTAACAGATGGCAGATAACTTGTCTTATTCCTACAGGCAGGGATATCACACACGTTCGAATCGGCCAGGAGGCTTCGTAAAAACAGCATACATAACATGAATTGGATTTCCTTAAATGTTTCCGCGTTCATGGTTGTGATGATGATGATGATGATGATGATACAGATGAAGGGTGAACTTCTGGAGATCTCTTGTGTTTCTTTTTCACCATCACTTCATACCACAGTACTGTCATTCCATGGTCATCAAACGTTTAGTTCACATGAAGACACATCTGAAAATAATAATAAAAACTTTGTCAAACCAAATTGTTTTCTTTTTTCGCCATTGTTTATCATTTGGTTACTGAAAGAACATAAACAGACATGATGATATGGATTGAGATCCCAATCAAAATCCTGATCTACTTTTACAATGTCCTATTTTAACTGAGGACAGTTGAAAGATCAAGGTTTCATCATTTTCAGCCCCTACTGTCATAGCTATCATTAAAATTGTTAGCATTTGCTAGGCGTATCAGTCACATCTATGCTTTTTCTGAGAAATCTCTCGAGGCAAAGGCAAATGAGAAATAAGTGAATCGTGTGCCAGTTATCGTTTTCCTAGAAATCAAGGGGAAATAACTTTGTAAGTACAGGAGAAACTATTCTAAAACATGAAATATCCTATATATGTCTTCATGTTCTTAATAGCAGTCTGACTTATTTTGACCTCACTACAACGAATCAATTATAGATTTCCTGTTACCTACGATATCCAGACAAAATATGATATGACTTTAAATTGTGTCGCCATAATTATTGTTCAATCTTTTTATAAGATATCTGAGGTCCATAGCCGTGAAAATTTAGTGTTATATCTGAATGTTTAAAAATGCTCCACCGCTGACAAATGATATTTTTTCACTATAAAAACAGGAGCAGACGATTTAGTATTTTTCTTCAGCTACAAAAGTTACATACTTTACACCATTATCACCATTGAAAAGTTTAAGCTTCTAATTTTACTTCAAGGTAAAAATATGAAAAATAATTAATTGCATCCCGAAACAAATCTGTTGCACTATATCCTTTATGGAATGAAGTACTGATTGCGCATGAACCAAAGGCAAAACAAATTATTTTATATTAGTTTTTGTGTTAATTAGACAGATATATACACGATTACACACCAATAATTGTTCAAATGATGAATATCATTTATGCTATGTCGGCGGTGGAGCATCTTTAATTTAACAACTTTGTGGAGTCCATTGTAATGTAATTAACAAAAGTTTGATGGAAACAATTTACGATTATAAGGCCATGAAAATATCACTCACATGTAAGTGCATAACAAAAAAATATTACTTGTTTTTTGTGTATGAAAGTGGAATAAAGGTCATACCTAATGCCATTCAAACAACTGTATATGGTATATAGAGGCTACACAACGAGTGGTAGTTGGATATGGAACTCATTTGACACGAGTGAGTTATTTTTTAAAAGTTACAATTTTAAGACACGAGCTTCAGCTCTTCTGATATCATGACCGGAACAGATCATTAAAAATGAAGGGTTGACTGGCTCAAAACAATAAACATGTAAACGTAATTTATCCAACCCTTTGACACATTTCAACTCTTCTGAAATTATAACTGGAACAGTTCATTACAAAATTGGAGGGTTGAATGGATCATAACAATAAACATATATCCTATATATACACCGTGTGTTGGTTGTAGCCATGCATCAGCCTCTACATTAGGAGAACTGTTTGATGACAAGAAATGTAAAAACCTCATACAGGAACAGTAGAATGAAAAGTGTCACCTGTCAATAATATCAAATTAAACAAAGATGTCAACTCTATCACTAGGCCTACTTCCTTTCTTGTAATTTGTCATAATGTTAATTAAAGTGCCAAAACAAAGTTTATAGGCCTTTTTACTTAACTAGCATATTTGGTATGATGATGTTATAAATATTGCTTTGATTTATAGTTGTATCAGATTTTATTTGGTGATTTCGTCAGTCGTAAGTAGCTAGGTAGTGATTATAGGTCGTGGACGGATTTTCTGTGATCGTTATATATTCTTTACATCCTCAACCTGGCATGTTCTTATATAATTAGGGATAAAGAGAATGAATAAGGTTTGTTTTTCAGGGTGACAGTGAGTTTCCTCAATATGCAAATTAAAGCTACCACAGGCATGTTCTATGTTAACTGCGATATTGTAGATCAAAAGACTTTTAGACAGAAAATGGTGTTGTCTTTAGAGCTACAATTGGTGCTTATTATTAATAATGGAGCAAAGTAATGACTATGCCAACCAGTACTAAAACTTTTGTATGTATTTTATCGTACTTGTTTATGTCGCTTACTTACAAGGCAATAAAAGTGAGCTGTACAAAATACCAAAGTCACAGGGAGACATCATTTTGGACTTTCCACTATACCATAGCCATCCTCAATAAAAGAAGAAATGTGATATAAACTATAGCCATCCCCAATAAAAGAAGAAATGTGATATAAACAATAGCCATCCCCAACAAAAGAAGAAATGTGATATAAACTATAGCCATCCCCAATAAAAGAAGAAATGTGATATAAATTATAGCCATCCCCAACAAAAGAAGAAATTTTATATCAACTATAGGCATACCAAGCACATGAGAAGCTCTGGTGTGAACTTTAGCCATCTTCAAGAATTCAATATAAAATAGGTCATCCCGACAAAAGAATAAATGCCATATGGAAAATGGTAATTCACATCAAATGAAAATATGGTTTATTTATGTAAACTTTTCCTAAGTTTTACAAATCGTATTAAGTTAATTCAATGAAATATTATTCTAATTGTGGTTAATTAGCTGTTATGTTATTTTAATGTCTTGCAGTGACGTTTGGTTGACAGTTTCGTAGCTATGAATAATGATTCGAACTACATATTTATATTTAGTAAATTATAAACCGCATGCGGATTCCCCCCGTCTTGAATGAGACCCTGTTACAAATGTAAACCTTATATGTAATAACGACATGTGCTTGTACCTAACAACTTAAAATTCTTTTAAATGCCCATTGCCTCTCCGGAGAAAGACATAAAGGTTTCCTAAAACATAAATAACATCCGAAAATATATATACCGATGGCCTAAGATGACCTTACAACACCAAACAATTTGCTCCTTTGCCGTGTGGCGCAATGATAATCAACTTTATTTATGATGACATCGGGAAACATAAACGACCTGCGATATGAAAACATTTTATTTCTTTTAAAAAATTGTTCAGAATGCGATGACAGCTGTAGTATTAACGGTAAGTTAATAACTTTTCCAAACCACAAAATTATCGATCTCGTTTTACATTCTATTTTAAAAATTGAAAGCCGTTTCGGAAAGGTAGTGGGCCCTTAATGTTGAGATGACGTTATAAATATACATTAGTTGGAGTCCTGTAGGACGACGGGAAATACATGAAGTCCACGAAATGGAATATTTTTTATCCTTGTTACTATTGAGATCATGTGACAAGGTCAATGTAAAACGCAGTTTAATAATGATTATCAGTAGCAGTTGTAATCTTGGAGCTAGCTGACTTCGTTTTCTATAACATATGATTCTGAAACATTAAGTATCACTTCTAGAAAATATTCTATTACATGATGTATAACAAATAACACATAAATACACAAAATATTGCTATACTCACTTAGTAAAATATGTCGAATTTCATCGCTTGTAAATCCAATTAAAATATAAAAGCTGTCGGTCTCTGTGTAGGGCCGTCCGCGAGACCAGGTAAAGTCTGTAGAAGGGTTGGCCACAAATCGTGTTTAAGTCAAGTAATTAACCGTGTTTTAGCGGAGCGCTCGGAGGACAGGTGACAGCCTGATGACTACTGTAATGGTATGTTATGTTGTGAGCTGCATTAACACTGTGTATATACATACGTTTCCGCCACTACACAAGGTATTCTTCCAATCATATCACAAACGCATTAATTGATAAAGAATCACAAAACATAAATAACGACATGCTTTACATTATCATTTGTGACCGTCACTATAGTCTTTACTCGATAGGACTAGAATAGTTGTGGGGTCTAATGTGAGCTAGTGCCATATAACCACAAGCCCTCTACCTCTGGGTCGCGGTGGGGTAGTGGTAAAGAAAAATGTCTTGGCATATTACCACAAGCCCTCCACCTCTGGCCCACGGTGGGGTAGTGGTAAAGAAAAGATGTCCCGGCATCTTACCAGAAAGCCCTCAACCTTTGGGCCGCGGTGGGGTAGTGGTAAAGAAAAGATGTCCCGGCATATTCCCACAAGCCTTCCACCTCTGGCCCACGGAGGGCTAGTGGATAAGATGTCCCGGCATATTCCCACAAGCCCTCCACCTCTGACCCACGGTGGGCTAGTAGATAAGATGTCTCGGTATATTCCCACAAGCCCTCTACCTGTCCTCTGACCCACGGTGGGCTAGTGGAAAAAATGTCCCGGCATGTTCCCACAAGCCCTCCACCACTGAGCCGCGGTAGATAGGCTAGTGGTAAACATAAGATATCCCGACATATTACCACAAGCCCTCCAACACTGAGCCGCGGTAGATAGGCTAGTAGTTAAGATAAGATATCCCGACATATTACAACAAGCCCTCCAACACTGAGCCACGGTAGATAGGCAAGTAGTTAAGATAAGATATCCCGACATATTACAACAAGCCCTCCACCACTGAGCCGCGGTAGATAGGCTAGTAGTTAAGATAAGATATCCCGACATATTACAACAAGCCCTCCACCACTGAGCCACGGTAGATAGGCTAGTAGTTAAGATAAGATATCCCGACATATTACCACAAACCCGCCACATCTGGGCCGCGGTTGGCTAGTTGTTATGATAATATGTCCCGGCATAATACTACAAGCCATCCACCTCAGGGTTTTTTTACGAGTTCGAATCCCAAGTTGAGAAGTTACCAGGTACTGACTGCTTTGCCCGTGGTTTTTCCGGCTTTCTTCCAAAAACAAACCTGGCACGGCATTAAATGAACATTGTTGTTAATCGGACATTAAACTGATAAATTACTGTCCAGTTGTAGGTAAGTACAGCCAAATCCTGGATCTATATGTCTGATTACACTGTTTAAACTGGTGATATTTTGCATGCCTATACATCACGTAATAGATGTACGTAAACATAACTGTTTAAACTAAAGGCATTTTCTCCACTTTTAAAACTGTTAATGCTGGAGTCCCCCGGGGATCTGTCTTAGGCCCTTTTTATTTCTATTATATATAAATGACATAACTAATATTGTTACTATTGATTGCAAATTATTTGCAGATGATACTTCAATTAGTGAAGTAATTAATAATAACCAAATCAATGATGCCAATACACTTTCACAAAATCTTTCAAATATAAGTACATGTACATGGGCTCTGAAATGGGACATAAAGTTTAACCCCACAAAAACTGAATCGTTAATATTTTCAAGGAAACGAAACGTCATTCATCCCGATATATACGTTGACAATAATATAGTTCATACAGCTAGCGCATATAGACATTTAGGAGTTTTACTTTCTGGCGATTGTAAATGGACTCATCATATAGATTATGTATACATTTGGGGGAGAAAAGGAGTTTAACGTAAAACTCTTAAACATTTATAAAACTTACATTTTACCTATTTTAGAATATGCTGATGCTTTATGGGATATCTGTACTGAACAATTTAAACTTCTGCTAGAGTCTTGTCACTTAGAATCCGCCAGGATTATAACGGGATTGTGCAGAGGAACCTCCCATGGTTTACTTTATAAAGAACTAACTTGGGATCTCTCTCTGATCGGCGTCAAGAACACAAGCTTATTCTTAGATACTCCGTGGCTTTGTTCCACAGCATTTGATTGAAATTGTACAACAATCATTTTTATACATTCTGAATATATATCTGAAACTTAAAGATTTGATTAGATTTTTCTACGGTGATCGGTTGGGGAGATATACTTATAATATTCATTGAAGATGTAATACTAAACATTAAAGATATTTTGTTGATAATTGTACCATACCGGATGGCTAATATAGGCTTTGCCTGATGCCAAATCCATATATTTAAATTCTTTGTGTTTCGTCACTATATTAAAGGGACAATTCACTCAGGCTAATTCTTTTACATAACCAAGAAGCAAAATATGGCATAAATGTATTGTTCTACATTTCTTATGAATGATTTTTTAGGCAAAACAATTCACCTAATAAGGTAAACACACTTCTGTCAGAGCGATTTGAGCAGTTCTAGACAAAAGTAGCATTACTCTACGAGCAAGGGACTGGGTTCGGCATACAAGATATTCGACCACAATGTGTAATGGCGGACAGCGAGTGAGTTTGAACATTTCACACGCATTTCACCACCATGGGATTTTCTGACATATCACAGTAAAACCGACTGATCTAATTTCCATTAGAACTGTGGGTTTTCCGATATATATACAAATTTTAATGTTCTCGTAGAATGAATTGTCCCTTTAATCAACCAACTGACGAAAACAAACATTTGCCTATGAAAACACTATGAATTCACTATGAATACAACTATTCTCGTGCATCGTTCAGCTGATTTCAAACATCACGCCAGTTTCATATCAATAAAAAATAGTCCCCCACAATATTTCATGTATAATCTTTAATGTGCTTTTCTTGATATAGAATCAACTAAGGTTTATTTTAATAAGTCAATCAAATCTTATTTTAACTATCGTTTGTCATTTGCAAACGCGACATTGAGGAACGACTTTATCATCCAGCTGTTCCATTAATCTCGTTTCTCGTCGTATATGGGTGTCATAATTTTAAATATAATATAATAACCTTTCAATGATTTTTATTTTCATAAACTATTCTAATGTAAATATATGGATTGAATGTATTTTTCTAATTTTCATATTGCCTATGAATAGTAGAAGCTATCTACATATCTTTCGAGGAGCGCTAACGCGCTCCACGGGATATATCGATAGCTTCTGATATTCATAGCCGCTTTGAAAATTAGAAAAATACATTTAATCCCTATTTGCATCTTATTTGTAATAAAATTTGTTGAATAGTAAACATAACTAAAAAGTGTGAATGCATTAGTGCTAACATGAGGTATCATTGTTGACTCGAAAATTGTTATGTAGCTTGTAAATTTTGTCAAAATATTTGAAAAATATCGTTACATATTCCTGTCACCGAATAAGCAAGCTATTTTGTTAACTAGTATCTGTAGTAGATAAACTGATCATATGTTTCATCGGATTCACATCGAGTCCTTTTTTCAAAGGACATATGTGATCTCCTAGTTGTGTCATCAGAACGGTGCCCTGGTTGTGTCATCAGGATTATCCCCTAGTTGTGTCACTATGACGATCCCCCGCTTGTGTCTCACCATGATGATCCCTCGGTTGTGTCACCAGGATAATCCCTCGATTGTGTCACTCTGATGATCCTCCGGTTGTGTCACCAGGATAATCCCCCGGTTGTGTAACCAGGATAATCCCCCAGTTGTGTCACTCTGGTGATCCCCCGGTTGTATCACTCTGATGATTCCCCGGTTGTGTCACCAGGATAATCCCCCGGTTGTGTCACCAGGATGATTCCCCGGTTGTGTCACCAGGATGATTCCCCTGGTTGTGTCACCAGGATAATCCCCCGGTTGTGTCACCAGGATAATCCCCCGGTTGTGTCACACTAATGATTCCCTGGTTGTGTCACTCTGATGATCCCCCGGTTGTGTCACCAGGATAATCCCCCGGTTGTGTCACCAGGATAATCCCCCGGTTGTGTCACTCTGATGATCCCCCGGTTGTGTCACCAGGATAATCCCCCGGTTGTGTCACAAGGATAATACCCCGGTTGTGTCATCAGGGTAGTCCCCCGGTTGTGTCACCAGGATAATCCCCCGGTTATGACACCAGGATAATCCCCCGGTTGTGTCACCAGGATAATCCCCCGGTTGTGTCACCAGGATGATTCCCCGGTTGTGTCACCAGGATAAATCCCCGGTTGTGTCACCAGGATGAACTCCTGGTTGTGTCACCAGCATAATCCCCCGGTTGTGTCACCAGGATAATCCCCCGGTTGTGTCACCAGGATGATCCATCTGTTGTGTCACTCTGATTTTCCCTCGGTTGTGTCACCAGGATAATCCCCCGGTTGTGTCAACAGGATGATCCCTCGGTTGTGTCACCAGGATAATCCCCCGTTTGTGTCACTCTGATGATCCCTCGGCTGTGTCACCAGGATAATTCCCCGGTTGTGTCACTCTGATGATTCCCCGGTTTTGTCACCAGGATAATCCCCCGGTTGTGTCTCACCATGATGATCCATCGGTTGTGACACCAGGATAATCCCCCGGTTGTGTCACTCTGATGATTCCCCGGTTGTGACACTCTGATGATCCCCCGGTTGTGTCACCAGGATAATCCCCCGGTTGTGTCACCAGGATGATCCATCGGTTGTGTCACTCTGATTTTCCCTCGGTTGTGTCACCAGGATAATCCCCCGATTGTGTCAACAGGAAGATCCCTCGGTTGTGTCACCAGGATAATCCCCCGTTTGTGTCAATCTGATGATCCCTCGGCTGTGTCACCAGGATAATTCCCCGGTTGTGTCACTCTGATGATTCCCCGGTTATGTCACCAGGATAATCCCCCGGTTGTGTCACCAGGATAATCCCCCGGTTGTGTCACCAGGATGATCCATCGCTTGTGTCACTCTGATTTTCCCTCGGTTGTGTCACCAGGATAATCCCCCGATTGTGTCAACAGGATGATCCCTCGGTTGTGTCACCAGGATAACCCCCCGTTTGTGTCACTCTAATGACTCCCCGGTTATGTCACCAGGATAATCCCCCGGTTGTGTCTCACCATGATGATCCATCGGTTGTGTCACCAGGATAATCCCCCAGTTGTGTCACTCTGGTGATCCCCCGGTTGTATCACTCTGATGATTCCCCGGTTGTGTCACCAGGATAATCCCCCGGTTGCATCACCAGGATAATCCCCCGGTTGTGTCTCTCTGATGATTCTTCGGTTGTGTCTCACAATGATGATTCCCCGGTTTTGTCACTCTAATGATTCCCCGGTTGTGTCAGCAGGATGATCCCCTGGTTATGTCACTAGGATAATCCTCCAGTTGTGTCATCAGAATAATCCCCCGGTTGTGTCACTCTGGTGATCCCCCGGTTGTGTCATTCTGATGATTCCCCGGTTGTGTCACCAGGATAATCCACTGGTTGTGTCACCAGGATAATCCCCCGGTTGCATCATCAGGATAATCCCCCGGTTGTCTCACCAGGATAATCCCCCGGTTGTGTCACTCTGATGATCCCCCGGTTGTGTCACCAGGATAATCCCCCGGTTGTGTCACCAGGATAATCCCCCGGTTGCATCACCAGGATAATACCCGGGTTGTGTCACCAGGATAATCCCCGGTTGTGTCACTCTGATGATCCCCCGGTTGTGTCACCAGGATAATCCCCCGGTTGTGTCACCAGGATAATCCCCCGGTTGTGTCACCAGAATGATCCATCGGTTGTGTCACTCTGATGATCCCTCGGTTGTGTCACTCTGATGATCCTCCGGTTGTGTCACCAGGATAATTCCCCGGTTATGTAACCAGGATGATCCATCGGTTGTGTCTCTCTGATGATTCTTCGGTTGTGTCTCACCATGATGATTTCCCGGTTGTGTCACTCTGATGATTCCCCGGTTGTGTCACTAGGATAATCCTCCGGTTGTGTCACCAGGATAATCCCCCGGTTGTGTCACCAGGATAATCCCCCGGTTGTGTCACCAGGATAATCCATCGGTTGTGTCACTCTGATTTTCCCTCGGTTGTGTCACCAGGATAATCCCCCGTTTGTGTCACTCTGATGATCCCTCGGCTGTGTCACCAGGATAATTCCCCGGTTGTGTCACCAGGATAATCCCCCAGTTGTGTCACTCTGATGATTCCCCGGTTTTGTCACCAGGATAATCCCCCGGTTGTGTCACCAGGATAACCCCCCGGTTGTGTCACTCTTATGATTTCCCGGTTGCGTCACCAGGATGATTCCCCAGATATGTCACCAGGATGATCCCCCGGTTGTGTCTCACCATGATAATCCCCCGGTTGTGTCACTCTAATAATTCCCTGGTTATGTCACTCTGATGATCCCCCGGTTGTGTCACCAGGATGATCCCCCGGTTGTGTCACCAGGATAATCCCCTGGTTCTGTCACCAGGATAATCGCCCGGTTGTGTCTCACCATGATGATTCCCCGGTTGTGTCACTCTGATGATTCCCCGGTGGTGTCACCAGGATAATCCCCCAGTTGTGTCACCAGGATAATCTCCCGGTTGTATCACCAGGATAATCCCCCGGTTGTGTCACCAGGATAATC
Organism: Argopecten irradians irradians; assembly: GCA_004382745.1. Lineage (NCBI taxonomy): Eukaryota > Metazoa > Mollusca > Bivalvia > Pectinida > Pectinidae > Argopecten > Argopecten irradians. The sequence continues at coordinate 96,342 of SAYR01032711.1, forward strand.
CCCTGGTTGTGTCACCAGGATAATCCCCCGGTTGTGTCACCAGGATAATCCCCCGGTTGTGTCACCAGGATGATCCATCGGTTGTGTCACTCTGATTTTCCCTCGGTTGTGTCACCAGGATAATCCCCTGTTTGTGTCACTCTGATGATTCCCCGGTTATGTCACCAGGATAATCCTCCGGTTGTGTCACTCTAATGATTCCCCGGTTGTGTCACTCTGATGATCCCTCGGTTGTGTCACCAGGATAATCCCCCGGTTGTGTCACCAGGATAATCCCCCAGTTGTGTCACTCTGGTGATCCCCCGGTTGTATCACTCTGATGATTCCCTGGTTGTGTCACCAGGATAATCCCCCGGTTGTGTCACTCTGATGATCCCCCGGTTGTGTCACTCTAATGATTCCCCGGTTGTGTCAGCAGGATGATCCCCTGGTTATGTCACTAGGATAATCCCCCAGTTGTGTCATCAGAATAATCCCCCGGTTGTACCACTCTGGTGATCCCCCGGTTGTGTCATTCTGATGATTCCCCGGTTGTGTCACCAGGATAATCCACTGGTTGTGTCACCAGGATAATCCCCCGGTTGCATCACCAGGATAATCCCCCGGTTGTGTCACCGGGATAATCCCCGGTTGTGTCACTCTGATGATCCCCCGGTTGTGTCACCAGGATAATCCCCAGGTTGTGTCACCAGGATAATCCATCGGTTGTGTCACTCTGATGATCCCTCGGTTGTGTCACTCTGATGATCCCCCGGTTGTGTCACCAGGATAATTTCCCGGTTATGTCACCAGGATGATCCATCGGTTGTGTCTCTCTGATGATTCTTCGGTTGTGTCTCACCATGATGATTCCCCGGTTGTGTCACTCTGATGATTCCCCGGTGGTGTCACCAGGATAATCCCCCGGTTGTGTCACCAGAATAATTCCCCGGTTGTGTCAACAGGATGATCCCTCGGTTGTGTCACCAGGATAATCCCCTGTTTGTGTCACTCTGATGAATCCCCGGTTATGTCACCAGGATAATCCCCCGGTTGTGTCTCACCATGATGATCCATCGGTTGTGACACCAGGATAATCCTCCGGTTGTGTCACTCTAATGATTCCCCGGTTGTGTCACTCTGATGATCCCTCGGTTGTGTCACCAGGATAATCCCCCGGTTGTGTCACCAGGATAATCCCCCAGTTGTGTCACTCTGGTGATCCCCCGGTTGTATCACTCTGTTGATTCCCTGGTTGTGTCACCAGGATAATCCCCCGGTTGTGTCACTCTGATGATCCCCCGGTTGTGTCATTCTAATGATTCCCCGGTTGTGTCAGCAGGATGATCCCCTGGTTATGTCACTAGGATAATCCCCCAGTTGTGTCATCAGAATAATCCCCCGGTTGTACCACTCTGGTGATCCCCCGGTTGTGTCATTCTGATGATTCCCCGGTTGTGTCACCAGGATAATCCACTGGTTGTGTCACCAATATAATCCCCCGGTTGCATCACCAGGATAATCCCCCGGTTGTGTCACCGGGATAATCCCCGGTTGTGTCACTCTGATGATCCCCCGGTTGTGTCACCAGGATAATCCCCAGGTTGTGTTACCAGGATAATCCATCGGTTGTGTCACTCTGATGATCCCTCGGTTGTGTCACTCTGATGATCCCCCGGTTGTGTCACCAGGATTATTTCCCAGTTATGTCACCAGGATGATCTATCGGTTGTGTCTCTCTGATGATTCTTCGGTTGTGTCTCACCATGGTGATTCCCCGGTTGTGTCACTCTGATGATTCCCCGGTTTTGTCACCAGGATAATCCCCCGGTTGTGTCTCACCATAATGATCAATCGGTTGTGACACCAGGATAATCCCCCGGTTGTGCCACTCTGATGATCCCTCGGTTTTATCACCAGGATAATCCCCCGGTTGTGTCACCAGGATAATCCCCCAGTTGTGTCACTCTGGTGATCCCCCAGTTGTATCACTCTGATGATTCCCCAGTTGCGTCACCAGGATGATTCTCCTGGTTGTGTCACCAGGATAATCCCCCGGTTGTGTTACCAGGATAATTCCCCGGTTGTGTCACTCTAACAATTCCCTGGTTATGTCACTCTGATGATCCCCCGGTTGTGTCACCAGGATGATCCCCCGGTTGTGTCACCAGGATAATCCCCCGGTTATATCACTCTGATGATCCCCCGGTTGTGTCAACAGGATAATCCGCCGGTTGTGTCACCAGGATGATCGCCCGGTTGTGTCATTCTTATGATTCCCCGGTTGTGTCACCAGAATGATCCCCCGGTTGTGTCACCAGGATAATCCCCTGGTTGTGTCACCAGGATAATCCCTCGGTTGTGTCACCAGGATAATCCCCCGTTTGTGTCACTCTGATGATTCCCCAGTTATGTCACAGGATAATCCCCCGGTTGTGTCTCACCATGATGATCCATCGGTTGTGTCACTCTGATGATCCCTCGGTTGTGTCACCAGGATAATCCCACGGTTGTGTCACCAGGATAATCCCCCAGTTATGTCACAGGATAATCTCCCGGTTGTGTCTCACCATGATGATTCCCCGGTTGATTCACCAGGATAATCCCCCGGTTGTGTCACTCTGATGAACCCCCGGTTGTGTCACTCTAATGATTCCCCGGTTGTGTCAGCAGGATGATCCCCTGGTTATGTCACTAGGATAATCCCCCAGTTGTGTCATCAGAATAATCCCCCGGTTGTGTCACTCTGGTGATCCCCCGGTTGTGTCATTCTGATGATTCCCCGGTTGTGTCACAAGGATAATCCACTGGTTGTGTCACCAGGATAATCCCCCGGTTGCATTACCAGGATAATCCCCCGGTTGTGTCACCGGGATAATCCCCCGGTTGTGTCACTCTGATGGTTCCCCTGGTTGTGTCACCATCATAATCCCCCGGTTGTGTCACCAGGATAATCCCCCGGTTGTGTCACCAGAATGATCCATCGGTTGTGTCACCAGAATGATCCATCGGTTGTGTCACTCTGATGATCCCCCGAATGTGTCACCAGGATGATTCCCCGGATATGTCACCAGGATGATCCATCGGTTGTGTCTCTCTGATGATTCTTCGGTTGTGTCTCACCATGATGATTCCCCGGTATTGTCACTCTGATGATTCCCCGATTGTGTCACCAGGATAATCCCCCGGTTGTGTCACCAGGATAATCCCCCGGTTGTGTCACCAGGATAATCTCCCGGTTGTGTCACCAGAATTATCCATCGGTTGTGTCACTCTGATTTTCCCTCGGTTGTGTCACCAGGACACCAGGAAAATCCCCCGTTTGTGTCACTCTGATGATCCCTCGGCTGTGTCACCCAGATAATCCCCCGGTTGTGTCTTACCATGATGATCCATCGGTTGTGACACCAGGATAATCCCCTGGTTGTGTCACTCTGATGATTCTCCGGTTGTTCCACTCTGATGATCCCTCGGTTGTATCACCAGGATAATCCCCGGTTGTGTCACCAGGATAATCCCCCAGTTGTGTCATTCTGGTGATCCCCCGGTTGTATCACTCTGATGATCCCTCGGTTGTGTCACCAGGATAATTCCCCGGTTGTGTCACCAGGATAATCTCCCGGTTGTGTCACTCTGATGATCCCCCGGTTGTGTCACCAGGATAATCCCCCGGTTGTGTCACCAGGATAATCGCCCGGTTGTGTCATTCTAATGATTCCCCGGTTGTGTCACCAGGATGATCCCCCGGTTTTGTCACTAGGATAATACCCCGGTTGTGTCACTCAGATGATCCCCCAGTTTTGTCACCAGGATAATCCCCCGGTTGTGTCACCAGGATGATCCATCGGTTGTGTCACTCTGATGATCCCTCGGTTGTGTCACCAGGATAATCCCCCAGTTGTGTCTCCAGGATAATCTCCAGGTTGTATCACCAGGATAATCCCCCGGTTGTGTCACTCTGGTGATCCCCAGGTTGTGTCATTCTGATGATTCCTCGGTTGTGTCACCAGGATAATCCCCTGGTTGTGTCACCAGGATAATCCCCAGGTTGTGTCACCAGGATAATCCCCCGGTTGTGTCACTCTGATGATCCCCCGGTTTTGTCACCAGGATAATCCCCCGGTTGTGTCACCAGAATGATCCATCGGTTGTGTCACTCTGATGATCCCTCGGTTTTGTTACCAGGATAATCCCCCGATTGTGTCACCAGGATGATCCCTTGGTTGTGTCACTCTGATGATTCACCGGTTGTGTCACTCTGATGATTCCCCGGTTGTGTCACCAGGAAAATCCCCCGGTTGTGTCACCAGGATAATCCCCCGGTTATGCCACCTGACTGATCCATCGGTTGTGTCACTCTGATTTTTCCTCGGTTGTGTCACCAGGATAATCCCCCGGTTGTGTCACCAGGATGATCCCTCGGTTGTGTCACCAGGATAATCTCCCGTTTGTGTCTCTCTGATGATTCTTCGGTTGTGTTTCACCATGATGATTCCCCAGTTGTGTCACTCTGATGATTCCCCGGTTGTGTCACCAGGATAAGCCCCCGGTTGTGTCACCAGGATAATACTCCTGTTGTGTCACCAGGATAATCCCCCGGTTGTGTCACCAGGATGATCCATCAGTTGTGTCACTCTGGTTTTCCCTCGGTTGTGTCACCAGGATAATCCCCGGGTTGTGTCAACAGGATGATCCCTCGGTTGTGTCACCAGGATAATCCCCCGTTTGTGTCACTCTAATGATTTCCCGGTTGCGTCACCAGAATGATTCTCCTGGTTGTGTAACCAGGATAATCCCCCGGTTGTGTCACCAGGATAATCCCCCGGTTGTGTCACTCTAATAATTCCCTGGTTATGTCACTCAGATGATCCCCCGGTTTTTGTCACTCTGATGATCCCCCGGTTGTGTTACCAGGATAATCCCCCGGTTGTGTCAATCTGATGATCCCCCGGTTGTGTCACCAGGATAATCCCCCGGTTGTGTCATCAGGATAATCGCCCGGTTGTGTCATTCTAATGATTCCCCGGTTGTGTCACCAGAATGATCCCCCGGTTGTGTCACCAGGATAATCCCCTGGTTGTGTCACCAGGATAATCCCCCGGTTGTATCACCAGGATAATCCCCCGGTTGTGTCACCAGGATAATCCCCCGGTTGTGTCACTCTGGTGATCCTCCGGTTTTGTCACCAGGATAATCCCCCGGTTGTGTCACCAGGATGATCCATCGGTTGTGTCACTCTGAAGATTCCTCGGTTGTGTCACCAGGATAATCCCCCAGTTGTGTCACCAGGATAACCCCCCAGTTGTATCACCAGGATAATCTCCCGGTTTTGTCACCAGGATAATCCCCTGGTTGTGTCACCAGGATAATCCCCCGGTTGTGTCACCAGGATAATCCCCCGGTTGTGTCACCAGGATAATCCCTCGGTTGTGTCACCAGGATAATCCCCGGGTTGTGTCAACAGGATGATCCCTCGGTTGTATCACCAGGATAATCCCCCGTTTGTGTCACTCTGATGATCTCTCGGCTGTGTCACCAGGATAATTCCCCGGTTGTGTCACTCTGATGATTCCCCGGTTTTGTTACCAGGATAATCCCCCGGTTGTGTCTTACCATGATAATTCATCGGTTGTGACACCAGGATAATCCCCCGGTTGTGTCACTCTGATGATTCCCCGGATGTGCCACTCTGATGATCCCTCGGTTGTGTCACCAGGATAATCCCCCGGTTGTGTCACCAGGATAATCCTCCAGTTGTGTCACTCTGGTGATCCCCCGGTTGTATCACTCTGATGATTCCCCGGTTGGGTCACCAGGATAATTCAACGGTTGTGTCACCAGGATAATCCCCCGGTTGTGTTACTCTAATGATTTCCCGGTTGCGTCACCAGAATGATTCTCCTGGTTGTGTAACCAGGATAATCCCCCGGTTGTGTCACCAGGATAATCCCCCGGTTGTGTCCCTCTAATAATTCCCTGGTTATGTCACTCTGATGACCCCCCGGTTTTTGTTACTCTGATGATCCCTCGGTTGTGTCACCAGGATGATCCCCCGGTTGTGTCACCAGGATAATTTCCCAGTTATGTCACCAGGATGATCCATCGGTTGTGTCTCTCTGATGATTCTTCGGTTGTGTCTCACCATGATGATTCCACGGTTGTGTCACTCTGATGATTCCCCGGTTGTGTCACCAGGATAATCCCCCGGTTGTGTCACCAGAATAATTCCCCGGTTGTGTCACCAGGATAATCCCCCGGTTGTGTCACCAGGATGATCCATCGGTTGTGTCACTCTGATTTTCCCTCGGTTGTGTCACCAGGATAGTCCCCCGGTTGTGTCAACAGGATGATCCCTCGGTTGTGTCACCAGGATAATCCCCCGTTTGTCACTCTGATGATCCCTCGG
>SAYR01032711.1:119936-142681 GCA_004382745.1 Argopecten irradians irradians
CACCAGGATAATCCCCCGGTTGTGTCACCAGTTTGATCCATCGGTTGTGTCACTCTGATTTTCCCTCGGTTGTGTCACCAGGATAATTCCCCTGTTGTGTCACTCTGATGATTCTCCCGTTGTGTCACCAGGATAATCCCCCGGTTGTGTCTCACCATCATAATCCATCAGTTGTGACACCAGGATAATCCCCCGGTTGTGTCACTCTGATGATTACCTGGTTGTGTCACCAGGATAATCCCCCGGTTGTGTCAGAAGGATAATCCCCCGGTTGTGTCATCAGGGTAATCCCATGGTTGTGTCATCAGGATAATCCCCCGGTTATGACACCAGGATAATCCCCCGGTTGTGTCATCGGGATAATCTCCCGGTGGTGTCACCAGGATGATCCCCTGGTCGTGACACCAGGATGATATATCACGGCGTTCTTGTGTATCTTAATTAGTAAATTCTTAGACATTATGCAGATTGCAGTGCTTTTTAATTTCTTTATTTATCTCAGTATTTTCTGCATATATGAACTTCATAGAAAAATAAACAATGACCCTATTTAATATGTTGGGATATTTTACAGCATAAACGCTGATTTTGTGTCACCAGGATAATCCCCTGGTTTTGTCACCAGGATAATCCCTCGATTGTATCATCAAGATGATCCATCGGTTGTGTCAGCAGAATAATCCCCGGTTGTGTCACCAGGATAATCCTTCGGTTGTGTCATCAAGATGGTCCATCGGTTGTGTCACCAGAATAATCCCCCTGTTGTGTCACTCTGATGATTCCCCGGTTGTGTCACCAGGATAATCCCCCGGTTGTGTCACTCTGTTGATCCCCCGATTGTGTCACTCTAATGATTTCTTGGTTGTGTCAGCAGGATGATCCCCTGGTTGTGTCACTAGGATAATCCCCCGGTTGTGGCATCAGGATAATCCCCCGGTTGTGTCACTCTGGTGATCCCCCGGTTGTGCCATTCTGATGCTTCCCCGGTTGTGTCACCAGGATAATCTCCTGTTTGTGTCACCAGGATAATCCCCCGGTTGCATCACCAGGATATTCCCTCTGTTGTGTCACTCTGATGATTGCCCGGTTGTGTCACCAGGATAATCCCCCGGTTGTGTCACCAGAATGATCCATCGGTTGTGTCACTCTGATGATCCCTCGGTTGTGTCACTCTAATGATTCCCCGGTTGTGTCAGAAGGATAATCCCCCGGTTGTGTCAGCAGGATGATCCCTCGGTTGTGTCACTCTGACGATCCCCCGGTTGTGTCACCAGGATAATTCCCCGGTTGTGTCACCAGGATGATCCCTCTGTTGTGTCTCTCTGATGATCCTTCGGTTGTGTTACTCTGATGATTCCCCGGTTGTGTCACCAGGATAATCCCCCGGTTGTGTCACCAGGATAATCCCCCGGTTGTGTCACCAGAATGATCCATCGGTTGTGTCACTCTGATTTTCCCTCGGTTGTGTCACCAGGATAATCCCCCGGTTATGTGACCAGGATGATCCCTCGGTTGTGTCACCAGGATAAGTTCCCGTTTTTGTCACTCTGATGATCCCCCGGTTGTGTCACCAGTATAATCCCCCGGTTGTGTCACAAGGATAATCCCCCGGTTGTGTCAATCGGGTGATCCCCCGGTTGTGTCACCAGGATAATCTCCCGGTTGTGCCACAAGGATAATCCCCCGGTTGTGTCATCAGGGTAATCCCCCGGTTGTGTCATCGGGATAATCCCCGGTGGTGTCACCAGGATGATCCCCTGGTCGTGACACCAGGATGATACATCACGGCGTCCTTGTGTATCTTAATTAGTAAATTCTTAGACATTATGGAGATTGCAGTGCTTTTTAATTTCTTTATTTATCTCAGTATTTTCTGCATATATGAACTTCATAGAAAAATAAACAATGACCCTATTTAATATGATGGGATAATTTACAGCATAAACGCTGATTTTGTGTCACCAAGATAATCCCCTGGTTTTGTCACCAGGATAATCCCTCGATTGTATCATCAAGATGATCCATCAGTTGTGTCAACAGAATAATCCCCGGTTGTGTCTCACCATGATAATCCATCGGTTGTGACACCTGGATAATCCCCCGGTTGTGTCACTCTGATGATTCCTCGGTTGTGTCACCAGGATAATCCCCCGGTTGTGTCACAAGGATACTCCCCCGGTTGTGTCAATCTGGTGATCCCCCGGTTGTGTCACCAGGATAATCTCCCGGTTGTGCCACAAGGATAATCCCCCGGTTGTGTCATCAGGGTAATCCCCCGGTTGTGTCATCGGGATAATCCCCCGGTGGTGTCACCAGGATGATCCCCTGGTCGTGACACCAGGATGATACATCACGGGGTGCTTGTGTATCTTAATTAGTAAATTCTTAGACATTATGCAGATTGCAGTGCTTTTTAATTTCTTTATTTATCTCAGTATTTTCTGCATATATGAACTTCATAGAAAAATAAACAATGACCCTATTTGATATGTTGGGATAATTTACAGCATAAACGCTGATTTTGTGTCACCAGGATAATCCCCTGGTTTTGTCACCAGGATAATCCCTCGGTTTTGTCTCTCTGATGATCCTTCGGTTGTGTTACTCTGATGATTTCCCGGTTGTGTCACCAGGATAATCCCCCGGTTGTGTCACCAGGATAATCCCCAGGTTGTGTCACCAGGATGATCCATCGGTTGTGTCACTCTGATTTTCCCTCGGTTGTGTCACCAGGATAATCCCCCGGTTATGTCACCAGGATGATCCCTCGGTTGTGTCAACAGAATAATCCCCGGTTGTGTCACCAGGATAATCCTTCGGTTGTGTCATCAAGATGATCCATCGGTTGTGTCACCAGAATAGTCCCCCGGTTGTGTCTCTCTGATGATCCCCAGGTTGTGTCACCAGGATAATCCCCCGGTTGTGTCACCAGGATGATCCCTCGGTTGTGGCACCAGGATAATTCCCCGGTTGTGTCACTCTGATGATTGCCCGGTTGTGTCACCAGGATAATCCCCCGGTCGAGTCACCAGGATAATCCCCCGGTTGTGTCACCAGGATAATCCCCCGGTTGTGTCACTCTGGTGATCCCACGGTTGTGTCACCAGGATAATCCCCCGGTTGTGTCACCAGGATAATCCCCCGGTTGTGTCATCAGGGTAATCCCATGGTTGTGTCATCAGGATAATCCCCCGGTTATGACACCAGGATAATCCCCCGGTCGTGTCATCGGGATAATCTCCCGGTGGTGTCACCAGGATGATCCCCTGGTCGTGACACCAGGATGATATATCACGGCGTCCTTGTGTATCTTAATTAGTAAATTCTTAGACATTATGCAGATTGCAGTGCTTTTTAATTTCTTTATTTATCTCAGTATTTTCTGCATATATGAACTTCATAGAAAAATAAACAATGACCCTATTTAATATGTTGGGATAATTTACAGCATAAACGCTGATTTTGTGTCACCAGGATAATCCCCTGGTTTTGTCACCAGGATAATCCCTCGATTGTATCATCAAGAGGATCCATCGGTTGTGTCAACAGAATAATCCCCGGTTGTGTCACCAGGATAATCCTTCGGTTGTGTCATCAAGATGGTCCATCGGTTGTGTCACCAGAATAGTCCCCCGGTTGTGTCACTCTGATGATCCCCAGGTTGTGTCACCAGGATAATCCCCCGGTTGTGTCACCAGGATAATCTCCCGGTTGTGATGATTCCCCGGTTGTGTCACCAGGATAATTCCCCGGTTGTGTCACCAGGATAATCCCCCGGTTGTGTCACTCTAATGATTCCCTGGTTGTGTCAGCAGGATGATCCCCTGGTTGTGTCAGTAGGATAATCCCCCGGTTGTGGCATCAGGATAATCCCCCGGTTGTGTCACTCTGGCGATCCCCCGGTTGTGTCATTCTGATGCTTCCCCGGTTGTGTCACCAGGATAATCCCCTGTTTGTGTCACCAGGATAATCCCCCGGTTGCATCACCAGGATAATCCCCCGGTTGTGTCACCAGGATAATCCCCCGGTTGTGTCACCATAATGATCCATCGGTTGTGTCACTCTGATGATCCCTCGGTTGTGTCACTCTGATGATCCCTCGGTTGTGTCACCAGAATAATCCCCCGGTTGTGTCACCAGGATGATCCCTCGGTTGTGTCACTCTGATGATCCCCCGGTTGTGTCACCAGGATAATTCCCCGGTTATGTCACCAGGATGATCCCTCGATTTTGTCTCTCTGATGATCCTTCGGTTGTGTTACTCTGATAATTCCCCGGTTTTGTAACCAGGATAATCCCCCGGTTGTGTCACCAGGATAATCCCCCGGTTGTGTCACCAGTTTGATCCATCGGTTGTGTCACCAGGATAATTCCCCGGTTATGTCACCAGGATGATCCCTCGATTTTGTCTCTCTGATGATCCTTCGGTTGTGTTACTCTGATGATTCCCCGGTTTTGTAACCAGGATAATCCCCCGGTTGTGTCACCAGGATAATCCCCCGGTTGTGTCACCAGTTTGATCCATCGGTTGTGTCACCAGGATAATTCCCCGGTTATGTCACCAGGATGATCCCTCGATTTTGTCTCTCTGATGATCCTTCGGTTGTGTTACTCTGATGATTCCCCGGTTTTGTAACCAGGATAATCCCCCGGTTGTGTCACCAGGATAATCCCCCGGTTGTGTCACCAGTTTGATCCATCGGTTGTGTCACTCTGATTTTCCCTCGGTTGTGTCACCAGGATAATTCCCCTGTTGTGTCACTCTGATGATTCTCCCGTTGTGTCACCAGGATAATCCCCCGGTTGTGTCACCAGTTTGATCCATCGGTTGTGTCACCAGGATAATTCCCCGGTTATGTCACCAGGATGATCCCTCGATTTTGTCTCTCTGATGATCCTTCGGTTGTGTTACTCTGATGATTCCCCGGTTTTGTAACCAGGATAATCCCCCGGTTGTGTCACCAGGATAATTCCCCTGTTGTGTCACTCTGATGATTCTCCCGTTGTGTCACCAGGATAATCCCCCGGTTGTGTCTCACCATGATAATCCGTCGGTTGTGACACCAGGATAATCCCCCGGTTGTGTCACTCTGATGATTACCCGGTTGTGTCACCAGGATAATCCCCCGGTTGTGTCAAAAGGATAATCCCCCGGTTGTGTCATCAGGGTAATCCCATGGTTGTGTCATCAGGATAATCCCCCGGTTATGACACCAGGATAATCCCCCGGTTGTGTCATCGGGATAATCTCCCGGTGGTGTCACCAGGATGATCCCCTGGTCGTGACACCAGGATGATATATCACGGCGTCCTTGTGTATCTTAATTAGTAAATTCTTAGACATTATGCAGATTGCAGTGCTTTTTAATTCCTTTATTTATCTCAGTTTTTTCTGCATATATGAACTTCATAGAAAAATAAACAATGACCCTATTTAATATGTTGGGATAATTTACAGCATTAACGCTAATTTTGTGTCAACAGGATAATCCCCTGGTTTTGTCACCAGGATAATCCCTCGATTGTATCATCAAGATGATCCATCGGTTGTGTCAACAGAATAATCCCCGGTTGTGTCACCAGGATAATCCTTCGGTTGTGTCATCAAGATGATCCATCGGTTTTGTCACCAGAATAATCCCCCGGTTGTGTCACTCTGATGATCCCCCGGTTTTGTCACCAGGATAATCCCCCGGTTGTGTCACTCTGTTGATCCCCCGATTGTGTCACTCTAATGATTCCCCGGTTGTGTCAGCAGGATGATCACCTGGTTGTGTCACTAGGATAATCCCCCGGTTGTGGCATCAGGATAATCCCCCGGTTGTGTCACTCTGGTGATGCCCCGGTTGTGTCATTCTGATGCTTCCCCGGTTGTGTCACTCTAATGATTCCCTGGTTGTGTCACCAGGATAATCCCCCGGTTGCATCACCAGGATAATCCCCCGGTTGTGTCACCAGGATAATTCCCCGTTTGTGTCACCATAATGATCCATCGGTTGTGTCACTCTGATGATCCCTCGGTTGTGTCACCAGGATAATCCCCCGGTTGTGTCACCAGGATGATCCCTCGGTTGTGTCACTCTGATGATCCCCCGGTTGTGTCACCAGGATAATTCCCCGGTTATGTCACCAGGATGATCCCTCGATTTTGTCTCTCTGATGATCCTTCGGTTGTGTTACTCTGATGATTCCCCGGTTGTGTAACCAGGATAATCTCCCGGTTGTGTCACCAAGTTTAATCCCCCGGTTGTGTCACCAGTTTGATCCATCGGTTGTGTCACTCTGATTTTCCCTCGGTTGTGTCACCAGGAGAATCCCCCTGTTGTGTCACCAGGATGATCCCTCGGTTGTGTCACCAGGATAATTCCCCGGTTATGTCACTCTGAAGATTCTCCCGTTGTGTCACCAGGATAATCCCCCGGTTTTGTCTCACCATGATAATCCATCGGTTGTGACACCAGGATAATCCCCCGGTTGTGTCACTCTGATGATCATAACCCGGTTGTGTCACCAGGATAATCCCCCGGTTGTGTCACAAGGATAATCCCCCGGTTGAGTCACTCTGGTGATCCCCCGGTTGTGTCACCAGGATAATCCCCCGGTTGTGTCACAAGGATAATCCTCCGGTTGTGTCATCAGGGTAATCCCTTGGTTGTGTCATCAGGATAATCCCCCGGTTATGACACCAGGATAATCCCCCGGTTGTGTCATCGGGATAATCTACCGGTGGTGTCACCAGGATGATCCCCTGGTCGTGACACCAGGATGATATGTCACGGCGTCCTTGTGTATCTTAATTAGTAAATTCTTAGACATTATGCAGATTGCAGTGCTTTTTAATTCCTTTATTTATCTCAGTATTTTCTGCATATATGAACTTCATAGAAAAATAAACAATGACCCTATTTAATATGTTGGGATAATTTACAGCATAAACGCTGATTTTGTGTCACCAGGATAATACCCTGGTTTTGTCACCAGGATAATCCCTCGATTGTGTCATCAAGATGATCCATCGGTTGTGTCACCAGAATAATCCCCGGTTGTGTCACCAGGATAATCCTTCGGTTGTGTCATCAAGATGATCCCCCGATTGTGTCACCAGGATAATCCCCCGGTTGTGTCACCAGGATAATCCCCCGGTTGTGTCACTCTGATGATTCCTCTGTTGTGTCACCAGGATAATCCCCCGGTTGTGTCACCAGGATAATCCCCCGGGTGTGTCACTCTAATGATTCCCCGGCTGTGTCACCAGGATGATCCCCCGGTTGTGTCACCAGGATAATCCCCCGGTTGTGTCACTCTGTTGATCCCACGATTGTGTCACTCTAATGATTCCCCGGTTGTGTCAGCATGATGATCCCCTGGTTATGTCACTAGGATAATCCCCCGGTTGTGGCATCAGGATAATCCCCCGGTTGAGTCACTCTGGTGATCCCCCGGTTGTATCATTCTGATGATTCCCCGGTTGTGTCACAAGGATAATCCCCTGTTTGTGTCACCAGGATAATCCCCCGGTTGCATCACCAGGATAATTTCCCGGTTGTGTCACCAGGATAATCCCCCGGTTATGTCACTCTGGTGATCCCCCGGTTGTGTCACCAGGATTATCCCCCGGTTGTGTCACCAGAATGATCCATCGGTTGTGTCACTCTGATGATCCCTCGGTTGTGTCACCAGGATTATCCCCCGGTTGTGTCATCAGGATGATCCCTCGGTTTTGTCACTCTAATGATTCCCCGGTTGTGTCACCAGGATGATCCCCTGGTTGTGTCACCAGGATAACCCCCCGGTTGTGTCATCAGAATAATCCCCCGGTTGCATCACCAGGATAATCCCCAGGTTGTGTCACCAAGATAATCCCCCGGTTGTGTCACTCTGGTGATCCCCCGGTTGTGTCACCAGGATAATTCCCCGGTTATGTCACCAGGATGATCCCCCGATTGTGTCACTCTAATGATTCCCCTGTTGTGTCAGCAGGATGATCCCCTGGTTGTGTCACTAGGATAATCCCCCGGTTGTGTCACCAGGTTAATCCCCCGGTTGTGTCACCAGGATCATCCATCGGTTGTGTCACTCTGATGATCCCTCGGTTGTGTCACCAGGATAATCCCCCGGTTGTGTCACCAGGATGATCCCTCGGTTGTGTCACTCTGATGATCCCCCGGTTGTGTCACCAGGATAATTCCCCGGTTATGTCACCAGGATGATCCCTCGGTTGTGTCTCTCTGATGATCCTTCGGTTGTGTCACTCTGATTATTCCCCGGTTGTGTCACCAGGATGATCCATCGGTTGTGTCACTCTGATGATCCCCCGGTTATGTCACCAGGATGATCCATCGGTTGTGTCTCTCTGATGATCCCCCGGTTGTGTCACCAGGAAAATCCCCCGGTTGTGTCACCAGGATGATCCATCGGTTGTGTCACTCTGATGATCCCTCGGTTGTGTCACCAGGATAATCCCCCGGTTGTGTCAGCAGGATGATCCCTCGGTTGTGTCACTCTGGTGATCCCCCGGTTGTGTCACCAGGATAATTCCCCGGTTATGTCACCTGGATGATCCCTCGGTTGTGTCTCTCTGATGATCCATCGGTTGTGTCACCAGGATGATCCATCTGTTGTGTCACTCTGATTTTTTCTCGGTTGTGTCACCAGGATAATCCCCCGGTTGTGTCACCAGGATGATCCCTCGGTTGTGTCACCAGGATAATCCCCTGTTTGTGTCACTCTGATGATACCTCGGTTGTGTCACCAGGATAATTTCCCGGTTGTGTCACAATGATAATCCCCCGGTTGTGTCAATCTGGTGATCCCCCGGTTGTGTCATTAGGATAATCTCCCGGTTGTGCCACAAGGATAATATCCCGGTTGTGTCACTCTGATGATCCCCCGTTTGTGTCACCATAATGATCCATCGGTTGTGTCACTCTGATGATCCCTCGGTTGTGTCACCAGGATAATCCCCCGGTTGTGTCACCAGGATGATCCCTCGGTTGTGTCACTCTGATGATCCCCCGGTTGTGTCACCAGGATAATTCCCCGGTTATATCACCAGGATGATCCCTCGATTTTGTCGCTCTGATGATCCTTCGGTTGTGTTACTCTGATGATTCCCCGGTTGTGTAACCAGGATAATCCCCCGGTTGTGTCACCAGGATAATCCCCCGGTGGTGTCACCAGTTTGATCCATCGGTTGTGTCACTCTGATTTTCCCTCGGTTGTGTCACCAGGATAATCCCCCTGTTGTGTCACCAGGATGATCCCTCGGTTGTGTCACCAGGATAATTCCCCGGTTGTGTCACTCTGATGATTCTCCCGTTGTGTCACCAGGATAATCCCCCGGTTGTGTCTCACCATGATAATCCATCGGTTGTGACACCAGGATAATCCCCCGGTTGTGTCTCAAGGATAATCCCCCGGTTGAGTCACTCTGGTGATCCCACGGTTGTGTCACCAGGATAATCCCCCGGTTGTGTCACAAGGATAATCCTCCGGTTGTGTCATCAGGGTAATTCCTTGGTTGTGTCATCAGGATAATCCCCCGGTTATGACACCAGGATAATCCCCCGGTTGTGTCATCGGGATAATCTCCCGGTGGTGTCACCAGGATGATCCCCTGGTCGTGACACCAGGATGATATATCACGGCGTCCTTGTGTATCTTAATTAGTAAATTCTTAGACATTATGCAGATTGCAGTGCTTTTTAATTTCTTTATTTATTTCAGTATTTTCTGCATATATGAACTTCATAGAAAAATAAACAATGACCCTATTTGATATGTTGGGATGATTTACGGCATAAACGCTGATTTTGTGTCACCAGGATAATCCCCTGGTTTTGTCACCAGGATAATCCCTCGATTGTGTCATCAAGATGATCCATTGGTTGTCACCAGAATAATCCCCGGTTGTGTCAAAAGGATAATCCATCGGTTGTGTCATCAAGATGATCCATCGGTTGTGTCACCAGAATAATCCCCCGGTTGTGTCACTCTGATGATCCATCGGTTGTGTCAAAAGGTTAATCCCTTGCTTGTGTCACCAGGAAAATCCCCCTGTTGTGTCACCAGAATAATCCCCCGGTTGTGTCACCGGGATGATCCCTCCGTTGTGTCACCAGGATGATCCATCGGTTGTGTCACCAGGATAATCCCTCGGTTGTGTCACCAGAATAATCCCCCGGTTGTGTCACCAGGATAATACCCCGGTTGTGTCACCAGGATGATCCCTCGGTTGTGTCACTAGGATGATCCATCGGCTGTTACACTCTGATGATTCTCCGGTTGCGTCACCAGGATAATCCCCCGGTTGTGTCACTCTAATGATCCACCGGTTGTTTCACCAGGATAATCCCCCGGTTGTGTCACTCTGTTGATCCCTCGGTTGTGTCACTAGCATGATCCCCCGGTTGTGTCACAAAGATAATCCCCCGGTTGTGTCATCAGGATAATCCCCTGGTTGTGTCATCAGGATAATCCCCCGGTTGTGTCATCAGGGCAATCCCCCGGTTGTGTCAATCTGATGATCCCCCGGTTGTCACCAGGATAATCCCCCGTTTGTGTCACCAGGATAATCCCTCGGTTGTGTCACCAGAATAATCCCCCGGTTGTGTCATCGGGATAATCCCCCGGTGGTGTCATCAGGATGATCCCCTGGTCGTGATACCAGGATGATACATCACGGCGTCCTTGTGTATCTTAATTAGTAAATTCTTAGACATTATGCAGATTGCAGTGCTTTTTAATTTCTTTATTTATCTCAGTATTTTCTGCATATATGAACTTCATAGAAAAATAAACAATGACCCTATTTCATATGTTGGGATGATTTACGGCATAAACGCTGATTTTGTGTCACCAGGATAATCCCCTGGTTTTGTCACCAGGATAATCCCTCGATTATGTCATCAAGATGATCCATCGGTTGTGTCACCAGAATAATCCCCCGGTTGTGTCACTCTGATGATCCACCGGTTGTGTCAAAAGGTTAATCCCTTGCTTGTGTCACCAGGATAATCCCCCGGTTGTGTCACTCTAAAGATCCCTCGGTTGTGTCACTCTGTTGATCCCCCGGTTGTTTCACCAGGATAATCCCCCGGTTGTGTCACCAGGATAATCCCCCGGTTGTGTCACCTGGATAATCCCCCGGTTGTGTCACCGGGATGATCCCTCCGTTGTGTCACCAGGATGATCCATCGGTTGTGTCACCAGGATAATCCCTCGGTTGTGTCACCAGAATAATCCCCCGGTTGTGTCACCAGGATAATACCCCGGTTTTGTCACCAGGATGATCTCTCGGTTGTGTCACTAGGATGATCCATCGGCTGTGACACTCTGATGATTCCCCGGTTGTGTCACCAGGATAATCCACCGGTTGTGTCACTCTAATGATCCACCGGTTGTGTCACCAGGATAATCCCCCGGTTGTGTCACTCTGTTGTTCCCTCGGTTGTGTCACTAGCATGATCCCCCGGTTGTGTCACAAAGATAATCCCCCGGTTGTGTCATCAGGGTAATCCCCTGGTTGTGTCATCAGGATAATCCCCCGGTTGTGTCATCAGGGTAATCCCCCGGTTGTGGCAATCTGATGATCCCCCGGTCGTCACCAGGATAATCCCCCGTTTGTGTCATCAGGATAATCCCTCGGTTGTGTCACCTGGAAAATCCCACGGTTGTGTCACCAGAATAACCCTCCGGTTGTGTCAATCTAATGATCCCTCGGTTGTGTCAATCTGTTGATCCCCCGGTTTTTCACCAGGATAATCCCCCAGTTGTTTCACCAGGATAATCCCCCGGTTGTGTCACCAGGATGATCCCTCGTTTATGTCACCAGGATGATCCATCGGTTGTGTCACCAGAATAATCCCTCGGTTGTGTCACCAGGAAAATCCCCCGGTGGTGTCACCAGAATAATCCCCCGGTTGTATCACTCTAATGATCCCTCGGTTATGTCACCAGGGTAATACCCCGGTTGTGTCACCAGGATGATTTCTCGGTTGTGTCACCAGGATGATCCATCGGCTGTGTCACTCTGATGATTCCCCGGTTGTTTCACCAGGATAATCCCCCTGTTGTGTCACCAGAATAATCCCCGGTTGTGTCACTCTAATGATCCCTCGGTTGTGTCACTCTGTTGATCCCCCGGTTGTTTCACCAGGATAATCCCCCGGTTGTGTCACCAGGATAATCCCCCGGTTGTGTCACCAGGATAATCCCCCGGTTGTGTCACCGTAATGATCCCTCCGTTGTGTCACCAGGATGATCCATCGGTTGTGTCACCAGGATAATCCCTCGGTTGTGTCACCAGAATAATCCCCCGGTTGTGTCACCAGGATAATACCCCGGTTGTGTCACCAGGATGATCCCTCGGTTGTGTCACTAGGATGATCCGTCGGCTGTGACACTCTGATGATTCCCCGGTTGTGTCACCAGGATAATCTCCCGGTTGTGTCACTCTAATGATCCACCGGTTGTGTCACCAGGATAATCCCCCGGTTGTGTCACTCTGTTGATCCCTCGGTTGTGTCACTAGCATGATTCCCCGGTTGTGTCACAAAGATAATCCCCCGGTTGTGTCATCAGGGTAATCCCCTGGTTGTTTCATCAGGATAATCCCCCGGTTGTGTCATCAGGGTAATCCCCCGGTTGTGTCAATCTGATGATCCTCCGGTTGAGTCACCAGGATAATCCCTCGGTTGTGTCACCAGGATAATCCCTCGGTTGTGTCACCAGAATAATCCCCCGGTTGTGTCATCGGGATAATCCCCCGGTGGTGTCACCAGGATGATCCCCTGGTCGTGACACCAGGATGATACATCACGGCGTCCTTGTGTATCTTAATTAGTAAATTCTTAGACATTATGCAGATTGCAGTGCTTTTTAATTTCTTTATTTATCTCAGTATTTTCTGCATATATGAACTTTATAGAAAAATAAACAATGACCCTATTTGATATGTTGGGATGATTTACGGCATAAACGCTGATTTTGTGTCACCAGGATAATCCCCTGGTTTTGTCACCAGGATAATCCCTCGATTGTGTCATCAAGATGATCCATCGGTTGTGTCACCAGAATAATCCCCGGTTGTGTCACCAGGATAATCCATCGGTTGTGTCATCAGGATGATCCATCGGTTGTGTCACCAGAATAATCCCCCGGTTGTGTCACTCTGATGATCCATCGGTTGTGTCAAAAGGTTAATCCCTTGCTTGTGTCACCAGGAAAATCTCCCTGTTGTGTCACCAGAATAATCCCCCGGTTGTGTCACTCTAATGATCCCTCGGATGTGTCACTCTGTTGATCCCCCGGTTGTTTCACCAGGATAATCCCCCGGTTGTGTCACCAGGATATTCCCCCGGTTGTGTCACCAGGATAATCCCCCGGTTGTGTCACCGGGATGATCCCTCCGTTGTGTCACCAGGATGATCCATCGGTTGTGTCACCAGGATAATCCCTCGGTTGTGTCACCAGAATAACCCCCCGGTTGTGTCACCAGGATAATACCCCGGTTGTGTCACCAGGATGATCCCTCGGTTGTCTCACTAGGATGATCCATCGCCTGTGACACTCTGATGATTCCCCGGTTGTTTCACCAGGATAATCCCCCGGTTGTGTCACTCTAATGATCCACCGGTTGTGTCACCAGGATAATCCCCCGGTTGTGTCACTCTGTTGATCCCTCGGTTGTGTCACTAGCATGATCCCCCGGTTGTGTCACAAAGATAATCCCCCGGTTGTGTTCAGGGTAATCCCCTGGTTGTGTCATCAGGATAATCCCCCGGTTGTGTCATCAGGGTAATCCCCCGGTTGTGTCAATCTGATGATCCCCCGGTTGTCACCAGGATAATCCCCCGTTTGTGTCACCAGGATAATCCCTCGGTTGTGTCACCTGGAAAATCCCCCGGTTGTGTCACCAGAATAATCTTCCGGTTGTGTCACTCTAATGATCCCTCGGTTGTGTCAATCTGTTGATCCCCCGGTTTTTCACCAGGATAATCCCCCAGTTGTGTCACCAGGATAATCCCCCGGTTGTGTCACCAGGATGATCCCTCGTTTATGTCACCAGGATGATCCATCGGTTGTGTCATCAGAATAATCCCTCGGTTGTGTCACCAGTAAAATCCCCCGGTTGTGTCACCAGAATAATCCCCCGCTTGTATCACTCTAATGATCCCTCGGTTGTGTCACCAGGGTAATACCCCGGTTGTGTCACCAGGATGATCCCTCGGTTGTGTCACCAGGATGATCCATCGGCTGTGTCACTCTGATGATTCCCCGGTTGTTTCACCAGGATAATCCCCCGATTGTGTCACTCTGATGATCCCCCGGTTGTGTCACCAGAATTATCCCCCGGTTGTGTCACCAGGATAATCCCCCGGTTGTGTCACTCTTGTGCTCCCCCGGTTGTGTCATCAGTATAATCCCCCGATTGTGTTACCAGAATGATCCCCTGGTTGTGTCACCAGGATAATCCCCCGGTTGTGTCACCAGGATGATCCCTCGGTTGTGTCACTCTGATGATCCCCCGGTTGTGTCACCAGGATAATTCCCCGGTTATATCACCAGGATGATCCCTCGGTTTTGTTATTCTGATGATCCTTCGGTTGTGTCACTCTGATGATTCCCCGGTTGTGTCACCAGGATAATCCCCCGGTTGTGTCACAAGGATAATCCCCCGGTTGTGTCATCAGGGTAATCCCCCGGTTGTGTCATCAGGATAATCCCCCGGTTATGACACCAGGATAATCCCCCGGTTGTGTCATCGGGATAATCCCCCGGTGGTGTCACCAGGATGATCCCCTGGTCGTGACACCAGGATGATACATCACGGCGTCCTTGCGTATCTTAGTTAGTAAATTCTTAGACATTATGCAGATTGCAGTGCTTTTTAATTTCTTTATTTATCTCAGTATTTTCTGCATATATGAACTTCATAGAAAAATAAACAATGACCCTATTTAATATGTTGGGATAATTCACAGCATAAACGCTGATTTTGTGTCACCAGGATAATCCCCTGGTTTTGTCACCAGGATAATTCCTAGATTGTGTCATCAAGATGATCCATCGGTTGTGTCACCAGAATAATCCCCGGTTGTGTCACCAGGATAATACTTCGGTTGTGTCATCAAGATGATCCATCGGTTGTGTTACCAAATAATCCCCCGGTTGTGTCACTCTGATGATCCATCGGTTGTGTCAAAAGGATAATCCCTTGCTTGTGTCACCAGGAAAATCCCCCTGTTGTGTCACCAGAATAATCCCGCGGTTGTGTCACTCTAATGATCCCTCGGTTGTGTCACCAGGATGATCCATCGGTTGTGTCATCAGGATAATCCCTCGGTTGTGTCACCAGGATGATCCCTCGGTTGTGTCACCAGAATAATCCCCCGGTTGTGTCACTCTGTTGATCCCCCGGTTGTTTCATCAGGATAATCCCCCGGTTGTGTCACCAGGAAAATCCCCCGGTTGTGTCACCAGGATAATCCCCCGGTTGTGGCACCGGGATGATCCCTCGGTTGTGTCACCAGGATGATCCATCGGTTGTGTCACCAGGATAATTCCCCAGTTGTGTCTCACCATGATAATCCATCGGTTGTGACACCAGGATAATCCGCCGGTTGTGTCACTCTGATGATTCCCCGGTTTGTCACCAGGATAATCCCCCGGTTGTGTCTCACCATGATAATCCATCGGTTGTGACACCAGGATAATCCGCCGGATGTGTCACTCTGATGATTCCCCGGTTGTGTCACCAGGATAATCCCCCGGTTGTGTCACCATGATAATCCCCCGGTTGTGTCACTCTGGTGATCTCCCGGTTGTGTCACCAGGATAATCTCCCGGTTGTGTCACAAGGATAATCCCCCGGTTGTGTCATCAGGGTAATCCCCCGGTTGTGTCATCAGGATAATCCCCCGGTTATGACACCAGGATAATCCCCCGGTTGTGTCATCGGGATAATCCCCCGGTGGTGTCACCAGGATGATCCCCTGGTCGTGACACCAGGATGATACATCACGGCGTCCTTGTGTATCTTAATTAGTAAATTCTTAGACATTATGCAGATTGCAGTGCTTTTTAATTTCTTTATTTATCTCAGTATTTTCTGCATATATGAACTTCATAGAAAAATAAACAATGACCCTATTTAATATGTTGGGATAATTTACAGCATAAACGCTGATTTTGTGTCACCAGGATAATCCCCTGGTTTTGTCACCAGGATAATCCCGGTTGGTGTCATCAGGATCATCCATCGGTTGTTTTCACCAGGATAATCCCCCGTTGTGTTCACCTGATGATCCATCGTTTGTGTCACCGGATAATCCTTCGTTGTGTCACCAGAAAATCCTCCGTTGTGTTCACTAGGATGACTCCCTCGTTGTGTTCACCCTAATAATCCCTCGGTTGTGTCACTCTGTTGATCCCCGGTTTTTCCCTAGGATAATCCCCCGGTTGTGTCACCAATGGATAATCCCCCGGTTTGTCAGTCACCGGTCACGGATGATCCCTCCGGGTTATGTGTCAGCTAGGATGATCCATCGCCTGTGAATTCTGATGATTCCCCGCGTTGTTGTCATCTCCAAGGATAATCCCCCGGTTGTGTCACTCTAATGATCCACCGGTTGTGTCACCAGGATAATCCCCCGGTTGTGTCACTCTGTTGATCCCTAGGTTGTGTCACTAGCATGATCCCCCGGTTGTGTCACAAAGATAATCCCCCGGTTGTGTCATAAGGGTAATCCCCTGGTTGTGTCATCAGGATAATCCCCCGGATGTGTCATCAGGGTAATCAACCGGTTGTGTCTATCTGATGATCCCCCGGTTGTCACCAGGATAATCCCCCGGTTGTGTCACCAGAATAATCCTCCGGTTGTGTCACTCTAATGATCCCTCGGTTGTGTCACTTTTTTGATCCCCCGGTTTTTCACCAGGATATTCCCCAGTTGTGTCACCAGGATAATCCCCCGGTTGTTTCACCAGGATAATCCCCCGGTTGTGTCACCAGGATGATCCCTAGTTTATATCACCAGGATGATCCATCGGTTGTGTCACCAGAATAATCCCTCGGTTGTGTCACCAGGAAAATCCCCCGGTTGTGTCACCAGAATAATCCCTAGGTTTTGTCACTCTAATGATCCCCCGGTTGTGTCACCAGGATGATCCCTCGGTTGTGTCACCAGGATGATCCATCGGCTGTGTCACTCTGATAATTCCCCGGTTGTTTCACCAGGATAATCCTCCGGTTGTGTCACTCTGATGATCCCCCGGTTGTGTAATCAGAATTATCCCCCGGTTGCGTCACCAGAATAATCCCCCGGTTGTGTCACTCTTGTGCTCCCCCGGTTGTGTCATCAGGATAATCCCTCGGTTGTGTTACCAGAACGATCCCCTGGTTGTGTCACTAGGATAATCCCCCGGTTGTGTCACCAGGATGATCCATTGGTTGTGTCACTCTGATGATCCCTCTGTTGTGTCACCAGGATAATCACCCGGTTGTGTCACCAGGATGATCCCTGGGTTGTGTCACTCTGATGATCCCCCGGTTGTGTCACCAGGATAATTCCCCGGTTATGTCACCATGATGATCCCTCGGTTTTGTCATTCTGATGATCCTTCGGTTGTGTCACTCTGATGGTTCCCCGGTTGTGTCACCAGGATAATCCCCCGGTTGTGTCACCAGGATAATCCCCCGGTTGTGTCACCAGGATGATCCATCGGTTGTGTCACTCTGATTTTCCCTCTGTTGTGTCACCAGGATAATCCCCCGGTTGTGTCACCAGGATGATCCCTCGGTTGTGTCACCAGGATAATTCCCCAGTTGTGTCACTCTGATGATTCCCCGGTTTGTCACCAGGATAATACCCCGGTTGTGTCTCACCATGATAATCCATCGGTTGTGACACCAGGATAATCCCCCGGTTGTGTCACTCTGATGATTCCCCGGTTGTGTCACCAGGATAATCCCCCGGTTGTGTCACAAGGATAATCCCCCGGTTGTGTCACTCTGGTGATCCCCCGGTTGTGTCACCAGTATAATCTCCCGGTTGTGTCACAAGGATAATCCCCCGGTTGTGTCATCAGGGTAATCCCCCGGTTGTGTCATCAGGATAATCCCCCGGTTATGACACCAGGATAATCCACCGGTTGTGTCATCGGGATAATTCCCCGGTGGTGTGACCAGGATGATCCCCTGACGGTGACACCAGGATTATACATCACGGCGTCCTTGTGTATCTTAATTAGTAAATTCTTAGACATTATGCAGATTGCAGTGCTTTTTAATTTCTTTATTTATCTCAGTATTTTCTGCATATATGAACTTCATAGAAAAATAAACAATGACCCTATTTAATATGTTGGGATAATTTACAGCATAAACACTGATTTTGTGTCACCAGGATAATCCCCTGGTTTTGTCACCAGGATAATCCCTCGATTGTGTCATCAAGATGATCCATCGGTTGTGTCATCAGAATAATCCCCGGTTGTGTCACAAGGATAATACTTCGGTTGTGTCATCAAGATGATCCATCGGTTGTGTCACCAGAATAATCCCCCGGTTGCGTCACTCTGATGATCCATCGGTTGTGTCAAAAGGATAATCCCTTGCTTGTGTCACCAGGAAAATCCCCCTGTTGTGTCACCAGAATAATCCCGTGGTTGTGTCACTCTAATGATCCCTCGGTTGTGTCACTCTGTTGATCCCCCGGTTGTTTCACCAGGATAATCCCCCGGTTGTGTCACCAGGATAATCCCAGCCGGTTGGTGTCACAGGAAATCACCGGTTGTGGTCCACCGGGATGATCCCTCGGTTTGTGTCCACCGTAGGAATGATCCATCGTTGTTACAGATATCCCTTGTTCACAGAAACCCGTGTTACAGATAATCCCTAGTTCATGTTCCCCGGCTTGTGTCACATGCCCTTCACAGATGATCCATCGGCTGTGTCCCAAATTCCCGGTTGTTATCACCAGTAAATGTCCCGTTGTGTCATCCTTGTTGATAACCGCGGTTGTGTAATCAGGAATTTCCCCCGCTGCTACTATTCCGTGTCACCAATCTGTCCCCCGGTTGTGTTCATCAGGATAATACCGGGTTGTGTACCAAGAATGATCCCTTGGTTGTGTCACTAGGATACGTTGCACCTTCCATTGGTTGTGTCACTCTGATGATCCTCTGTTGTGTCAACCAGGATATTCCCTCCGTTGTGTCACAATGTCTCTGGGTTGGATCACTCGGTTTCCGCCTGTTAACCAGATAATCCCCCGGTTATGTCACCCATAATCCCTCCGGTTTGTTCATCTGGTAATCCTCCGGTTGCTGTCATAAAAACCTGGTCCCGGTTGTGTCATCAGGGTAATCCCCGGTTGTGTCATCAGTCCGCGACGGCAATAATCGCGCCGGTTGTGTCACCAGGCAGATCCATCGGTTGTGTCACTCGGAGTTCCCTCCGTTGTGTCACCAAGAATAATCCCCCGGTTGTGTCCCAATGATCCTGTGATTTACCCTCCGGTTGTTCACCAGAATATCCCCAGTTTGATGTCACTCTGGATAAATCCCCCCGGTTGTGTCACCCAGGATAATACGCCCGGTTGTGTCGGTTACCTGGTGTCACCATGATATCCATCGGTTGTGGTCACAGAATAAACCCCTCGGTTCGTACCGGTTGCACCAGGAAAATCCCCCGGTGTGTCACCAGGATCAACCCCCCGTTGTGTCACTCTGGTTATCCCCGGTTGATGTCACCAGGATAATACCCCGGTTGTCTCACAAGGATAATCCCACGGTTGTGTCAATCAGTGTAATCCCCCGGTGTGCTCAGAGGATAATCCCCCGGGTTATGACACCAGGATAATTCCACGCGGGTTTGGTGTTCATCGGGATAATTCTCCGCGTGGTGGTCACCAGGATGATTCCCTGCGTGACGTCGGACCAATAGAAAAAGAAGAAATTCACCGCCGGCTCCTTGTGTATCTTTACATTAGTAAATTCTTAGACATTATGCAGATTGCAGTGCTTTATATATTTCTTATTTATCTCAGTATTTTCTGCATATATGAACTATCGATTAGAAAATATAAACAATGACCACTATTTATATGTTGGGATGAATTTACTAGCATAACACTGATTTTGTGTCACCTAGATAATCCCTGGTTTTGTCACCAGGTTCCTCGGATGTTCATCAGTGATCCATCGTGGCATCAGAATGGTTGTGCAAGGTGAACTCGTGTGTATCAAGATATCCATTCGTTGTTATCACCTAGATAATCCCCCGTTGGTTCTCTAATCCAGGTGCAAATAATCCTTCTGGTGTGGTCCATCAGAAGATCCCCCTGTTGTGTCACCAGAATAATCCCGTGGTTTGTCACTCTAAGATTCCCTCGGTTGTGTCACTCTGATGAATTCCCCGGTTTTTCACCTAGGATAATCCCCCTCGGTTGTGTCACTCAGATAATGTCCCCCGGTTGTAGTACGTTGCACCAGGATGATCCATCGGTGTGTCACCAGGATAATCCCTCGGTTGTGTCCACAAGGATGAATCCCTCGGTTGTGGTCACCAGAAATTTCCCCACGGTTGTATCACTCTAATGATCCCTCGGTTGTGTCACTCTGTTGAATCCCCCGGTTGTTTCATCCAGGATAATCCCCGTTGTGTCACCAGCATAATCCCGGTGTGATCCCCAGGATAATACCCGGGTTGTGTCACCAGGAATGATCTCCTCGGTTGTGTCACTAGGATGATCCACGGCTGTTTCCCCGGTTGTCGTCACCAGGATAATCCCCGGTTGTGTCACTCTGTTGATCCCTCGGTTGTGTTACTAGCATAATCCCGGTTGTGTCACAAAGATAATCCCCCGGTTGTGTCATCAGGGTAATCCCCCGGTTGTGTCATCAGGATAATCCCCCGGTTGTGGTCATCAGGGTAATCCCCCGGTTGTGGTCAATCTGAGTGATCCCCCGGTTGTCACCAGGATAATCTCCCGGTTGTGTCACCAGGTATATCCCTCGGTTGTGTCACCTGGAAAATCCTCCGGTTGTGTCACCAGAATAATCCCCCGGTTGTGTCACTCTAATGATCCCTCGGTTGGTCACTTTGTTGATCCCCCGGTTTTTTCACCAGTAATAATCCCCGCAGTTGTGTCACCAGGATTAATCCCCGGTTGTTTCACCAGGATAATCCCCCGGTTGTGTCACCAGGTGATCCTCGTTTGTGTCACCAGGATGATCCATCGGTTGTGTCACCAGAATAATCCTCGGTTGTGTCACCAGGAAAATCCCCGGTTGTGTCACCAGAATAATCCCCGGTTTTGTCACTGTGGTGATCCCCCGGTTGTGTCACCGAGGATCAATACCCCGGTTGTGTCCACAAGGATAATACCCACGGTTGGTGTCATCAGGGTAATCCCCCGGTTGTAGTCATCAGAAAATCCCGCGTTATGACACCAGGATAATCCCGCGGTTGTGTCATCGGGATATTCCCCCGGTGGTTGTCACCGGCTGATCCCCTGGTCGTGACACCTAGGATGATATCATTCACCGGCGTCCTTGATGTATCTTTAATTAGTAAACTTTCTTAAGACATTCATGGAGATTGCAGTTTGCCTTTTTAATTTCTTTATTTATCTCCAGTATTTTCGTGCTATATGAAAACTATCAATAGAAAAATAAACAATGGGACCCTATTTAAATATGTTGGGATAATTTACAGCATACAACGCTTGATTATTGGTGTCACCCAGGATAATTCCCGCTGGTTTGTGTCACCAGGATAATCCCTCGATTGTGTCACCCGTAGATGATCCATCGTTTGTGTCACCAGAATAATCCCCGGTTGTGTCACTAGGATAATCCTTCGGTTGTGTCATCAACGATGATCCCCATGGTTGTGTCACCACGGATAATCCCTCGGTGTGTCACCCAGGGATTAAACCCCCGGTTGTGTCACTCTGTATGATTCCACCGGTTGTAGTCACGCAGGATAATCCCCCGGTTGTGTCAACTTCTAATGATTCCCCCGGTTTGTGTCACCAGGATGATCCCCCCCGGTTGTGTCACTAAAGGATAAACCCCCGGTTGTGTCAACTCTGTTGATTCCCACGCCGAGATTGTGTCCACTCATAATGATTCCCCGGTTGTGTGCAGGATGATCCGTGGTGTCATAAGAATAACCCCCGGGTTTGGTGGCATCAGGATATCCCCCGGTTGTGTCACTCTGGTGATCCCCCGGTTGTGTCATTTCTGATGCTTCCCGGTTGTGTCAACCAGGAATAATTCCTGTTTTGTGTCATCGAGGATAATCCCCGGTTGCATCACCAGGAATAGTACCCCCGTTGTGCCAGCAGGATCATCCCTGATTGTGTCACCTGCAGTGATAATCCCGGTGCATTCCCAGGATAGATTCCTCCGGTTGTGTCACTCAGAATGATTCCTCTGGTTTTGTGTCACTATGAATGACGCTCTCGTTGTTGTCGACCAGGATGATCCCGGTTTTGTGTCACTCTGATGATCCCCCATGGCTTGTGTCACATCAGGATAATTTCCCGGATTATGTCACCAGGATGATCTTCGGTTTGTGTCTCTCCAGATGATCCTTCCGGTTTGTGTTACTCTGATGATTCAGCCGGTTGGTGTACAGGATATCCCCCGGTTGTGTCACCAGGATAAATCCCCGGTTGTGTCACCAAGTTTTGATCCATCGTTTGAAGTCACTCTGATTTTCCCTCGGTTTGTGG
>SAYR01032711.1:142691-168423 GCA_004382745.1 Argopecten irradians irradians
CCCCGGTTGTGTCATCAGGGTAATCCCCCGGTTGTGTCAATCTGATGATCCCCCGGTTGTCACCAGGATAATCCCCCGGTTGTGTCACCAGGATAATCCCTCGGTTGTGTCACCTGGAAAATCCTCCGGTTGTGTCACCAGAATAATCCCCCGGTTGTGTCACTCTAATGATCCCTCGGTTGTGTCACTTTGTTGATCCCCCGGTTTTTCACCAGAATAATCCCCCAGTTGTGTCACCAGGATAATCCCCCGGTTGTTTCACCAGGATAATCCCCCGGTTGTGTCACCAGGATGATCCTTGTTTGTGTCACCAGGATGATCCATCGGTTGTGTCACCAGAATAATCCCTCGGTTGTGTCACCAGGAAAATCCCCCGGTTGTGTCACCAGAATAATCCCCCGGTTTTGTCACTGTGGTGATCCCCCGGTTGTGTCACCAGGATAATACCCCGGTTGTGTCACAAGGATAATCCCCCGGTTGTGTCATCAGGGTAATCCCCCGGTTGTGTCAATCTGATGATCCCCCGGTTGTCACCAGGATAATCCCCCGGTTGTGTCACCAGGATAATCCCTCGGTTGTGTCACCTGGAAAATCCTCCGGTTGTGTCACCAGAATAATCCCCCGGTTGTGTCACTCTAATGATCCCTCGGTTGTGTCACTTTGTTGATCCCCCGGTTTTTCACCAGAATAATCCCCCAGTTGTGTCACCAGGATAATCCCCCGGTTGTTTCACCAGGATAATCCCCCGGTTGTGTCACCAGGATGATCCTTGTTTGTGTCACCAGGATGATCCATCGGTTGTGTCACCAGAATAATCCCTCGGTTGTGTCACCAGGAAAATCCCCCGGTTGTGTCACCAGAATAATCCCCCGGTTTTGTCACTGTGGTGATCCCCCGGTTGTGTCACCAGGATAATACCCCGGTTGTGTCACAAGGATAATCCCCCGGTTGTGTCATCAGGGTAATCCCCCGGTTGTGTCATTAGGAAAATCCCCCGGTTATGACACCAGGATAATCCCGCGGTTGTGTCATCGGGATATTCCCCCGGTGGTGTCACCAGGATGATCCCCTGGTCGTGACACCAGGATGATTCATCACGGCGTCCTTGTGTATCTTAATTAGTAAATTCTTAGACATTATGGAGATTGCAGTGCTTTATAATTTCTTTATTTATCTCAGTATTTTCTGCATATATGAACTTCATAGAAAAATAAACAATGACCCTATTTAATATGTTGGGATAATTTACAGCATAAACGCTGATTTTGTGTCACCAGGATAATTCCCTGGTTTTGTCACCAGGATAATCCCTCGATTGTGTCACCGTAATGATCCATCGGTTGTGTCACCAGAATAATCCCCGGTTGTGTCACCAGGATAATCCTTCGGTTGTGTCATCAAGATGATCCCCCGGTTGTGTCACCAGGATAATCCCCCGGTTGTGTCACCAGGATAATCCCCCGGTTGTGTCACTCTGATGATTCCCCGGTTGTGTCACCAGGATAATCCCCCGGTTGTGTCACTCTAATGATTCCCCGGTTGTGTCACCAGGATGATCCCCCGGTTGTGTCACTAGGATAAACCCCCGGTTGTGTCACTCTGTTGATCCCCCGATTGTGTCACTCTAATGATTCCCCGGTTGTGTCAGCAGGATGATCCCCTGGTGGTGTCACTAATATAATCCCCCGGTTGTGGCATCAGGATAATCCCCCGGTTGCGTCACTCTGGTGATCCCCCGGTTTTGTCATTCTGATGCTTCCCCGGTTGTGTCACCAGGATAATTCCCTGTTTGTGTCACCAGGATAATCCCCGGTTGCATCACCAGGATAATCCCCCGGTTGTGTCACCAGGATAATCCCCTGTTTGTGTCACCAGGATAATCCCCGGTTGCATCACCAGGATAATCCCCCAGTTGTGACACCAGAATGATCCATCGGTTGTGTCACTATGATGATCCCTCGGTTGTGTCACCAGGATAATCCCCCGGTTGTGTCACCAGGATGATCCCTCGGTTGTGTCACTCTGATGATCCCCCGGTTGTGTCACAAGGATAATTTCCCGGTTATGTCACCAGGATGATCCCTCGGTTGTGTCTCTCAGATGATCCTTCGGTTGTGTTACTCTGATGATTCACCGGTTGTGTAACCAGGATAATCCCCCGGTTGTGTCACCAGGATATTCCCCCTTTTGTGTCACCAGTTTGATCCATCGGTTGAGTCACTCTGATTTTCCCTCGGTTGTGTCACCAGGATAATCCCACGGTTGTGTCACCAGGATAATCCCCCGGTTGTGTCACCAGTTTGATCACTCGGTTGCGTCACCAGGATAATTCCCCGGTTGTGTCACCAGGATGATCCCTCGGTTGTGTCACCAGGATAATTCCCCGGTTGTGTCACTCTGATGATTCTCCGGTTGTGTCACCAGAAAAATCCCCCGGTTGTGTCTTACCATGATAATCCATCGGTTGTGACACCAGGATCATCCCCCAGTTGTGTAACTCTGATGATTCCCCGGTTGTGTCACCAGGATAATCCCCCGGTTGTGTCACAAGGATAATCCC
The DNA here is from genome assembly GCA_004382745.1 of Argopecten irradians irradians. Lineage (NCBI taxonomy): Eukaryota > Metazoa > Mollusca > Bivalvia > Pectinida > Pectinidae > Argopecten > Argopecten irradians. The sequence goes on from SAYR01032711.1 coordinate 145,252, forward strand.
CCGGTTGTGTCACCAAAATAATCCCCCGGTTGTATCACTCTAATGATCCCTCGGTTGTGTCACCAGGGTAATACCCCGGTTGTGTCACCATGATGATCCCTCGGTTGTGTCACAAGGATGACCCTTCGGCTGTGTCACTCTGATGATCCCTCGGTTGTGTCACCAGGATAATCCCCCGGTTGTGTCACTCTGATGATCCCCCGGTTGTGTCACCAGAATTATCCCCCGGTTGTGTCACCAGGATAATGCCCCGGTTGTGTCACTCTTGTGCTCCCCCGGTTGTGTCATCAGGATAATCCCCCGGTTGTGTTACCAAGATGATCCCCTGGTTGTGTCACCAGGATAATCCCCCGGTTGTGTCACCAGGATGATCCATCGGTTGTGTCACTCTGATGATCCTTCGGTTGTGTCACCAGGATAATCCCCCGGTTGTGTCACCAGGATGATCCCTCGGTTGTGTCACTCTGATGGTCCCCCGGTTGTGTCACCAGGATAATTCCCCGGTTATGTCACCAGGATGATCCCTCGGTTGTGACATTCTGATGATTCCCCGGTTGTGTCACCAGGATAATCCCCCGGTTGTGTCACCAGGATGATCCATCGGTTGTGTCACTCTGATTTTCCCTCGGTTGTGTCACCAGGATAATCCCCCGGTTGTGTCACCAGGATGATCCTTCGGTTGTGTCACCAGGATAATTTCCCGTTTTTGTCACTCTGATGATCCCACGGTTGTGTCACCAGGATAATCCCCCGGTTGTGTCTCACCATGATAATCCATCGGTTGTGACACCAGGATAATCCCCCGGTTGTGTCACTCTGATTATTCCCCGGTTGTGTCACCAGGATAATCCCCCGGTTGTGTCACAAGGATAATCCCCCGGTTTTGTCACTCTGGTGATCCCCCGGTTGTGTCACCAGGATAATACCCCGGTTGTGTCACAAGGATAATCCCCCGGTTGTGTCTTCAGGGTAATCCCCCGGTTGTGTCATCAGGATAATCCCTCGGTTATGACACCAGGATAATCCCGCGGTTGTGTCATCGGGATATTCCCCCGGTGGTGTTACCAGGATGATCCCCTGGTCGTGACACCAGGATGATACATCACGGCGTCCTTGTGTATCTTAATTAGTAAATTCTTAGACATTATGCAGATTGCAGTGCTTTTTAATTTCTTTATTTATCTCAGTATTTTCTGCATATATGAACTTCATAGAAAAATGAACAATGACCCTATTTAATATGTTGGGATAATTTACAGCATAAACGCTGATTTTGTGTCACCAGGATAATCCCCTGGTTTTGTCACCAGGATAATCCTTCGGTTGTGTCATCAAGATGATCCCCCGGTTGTGTCACCAGGATAATCCCCCGGTTGTGTCACCAGGATAATCCCCCGGTTGTGTCACTCTGATGATTCCCCGGTTGTGTCACCAGGATAATTCCCCAGTTGTGTCACCAGGATAATCGCCCGGTTGTGTCACTCTAATGATTCCCCGGTTGTGTCACCAGGATGATCCCCCGGTTGTGTCACCAGGATAAACCCCCGGTTGTGTCACTCTGTTGATCCCCCGATTGTGTCACTCTAATGATTCCCCGGTTGTGTCAGCAGGATGATCCCCTGGTTGTGTCACTAAGATAATCCCCCGGTTGTGGCATCAGGATAATCCCCCGGTTGTGTCACTCTGGTGATCCCCCGGTTGTGTCATTCTGATGCTTCCCCGGTTGTGTCACCAGGATAATCCCCTGTTTGTGTCACCAGGATAATCCCCGGTTGCATCACCAGAATGATCCATCGGTTGTGTCACTATGATGATCCCTCGGTTGTGTCACCAGGATAATCCCCCGGTTGTGTCACCAGGATGATCCCTCGGTTGTGTCACTCTGATGATCCCCCGGTTGTGTCACAAGGATAATTTTTGACGGTTATGTCACCAGGATGATCCCTCGGTTGTGTCTCTCTGATGATCCTTCGGTTGTGACTCTGATGATTCACCGGTTGTGTAACCAGGATAATCCCCTGGTTGTGTCACCAGGATAATCCCCCGGTCGTGTCACCAGTTTGATCCATCGGTTGAGTCACTCTGATTTTCCCTCGGTTGTGTCACCAGGATAATCCCCCGGTTGTGTCACCAGGATAATCCCCCGGTTGTGTCACCAGGATGATCCCTCGGTTGTGTCACCAGGATAATTCCCCGGTTGTGTCACTCTGATGATTCTCCGGTTGTGTCACCAGGATAATCCCCCGGTTGTGTCTCACCATGATAATCCATCGGTTGTGACACCAGGATAATCCCCCGGTTGTGTCACCCTAGTGATCCCCCGGTTGTGTCACCAGGATAATCCCCCGGTTGTGTCACAAGGATAATCCCCCGGTTGTGTCATCAGGGTAATCCCTCGTTTGTGTCATCAGGATAATCCCCCGGTTATGACACCAGGATAATCCCCCGGTTGTGTCATCGGGATAATCCCCCGGTGGTGTCACCAGGATGATCCCCTGGTCGTGACACCAGGATGATACATCACGGCGTCCTTGTGTATCTTAATTAGTAAATTCTTAGACATTATGCAGATTGCAGTGCTTTTTAATTTCTTTATTTATCTCAGTATTTTCTGCATATATGAACTTCATAGAAAAATAAACAATAAACCTATTTAATATGTTGGGATAATTTAAAGCATAAACGCTGATTTTGTGTCACCAGGATAATCCACTGGTTTTGTCACCAGGATAATCCCTCGATTGTGTCATCAAGATGATCCATCGGTTGTGTCAACAGAATAATCCCCGGTTGTGTCACCAGGATAATCCTTCGGTTGTTTTATCAAGATGATCCATCGGTTGTGTCACCAGAATAATTCCCCGGTTGTGTCACTCTGATGATCCCCCGGTTGTTTCACCAGGATAATCCCCCGGTTAAGTCACCAGGATAATCCCCCGGTTGTGTCACTCTGATGATTCCCCGGTTGTGCCACCAGGATATATCCCCGGTTGTGTCACCAGGATAATCCCCCGGTTGTGTCACCAGGATATTCCCCCGGTTGTGTCACTCTGTTGATCCCCCGATTGTGTCACTCGGATAATCCCCCGGTTGTGGCATCAGGATAATCCCCCGGTTGTGTCACTCTGGTGATTCCCCGGTTGTGTCACCAGGATAATCCCCTGTTTGTGTCACCAGGATAATCCCCCGGTTGCATCACAAGGATAATCCCCCGGTTGTGTCACCAGGATATTCCCCCTGTTGTGTCACTCTGATGATCCCCCGGTTGTGTAACCAGGATAATCCCCCGGTTGTGTCACCAGAATGATCCATCGGTTGTGTCACTTTGATGATCCCTCGGTTATGTCACCAGGATAATCCCCCGGTTGTGTCACCAGGGTGATCCCTCGGTTGTGTCACTCTGATGATCCCCCGGTTGTGTCACCAGGATAATTCCCCGGTTATGTCACCAGGATGATCCCTCGGTTGTGTCTCTCTGATGATCCTTCGGTTGTGTTACTCTGATGATTCCCCGGTTGTGTAACCAGGATAATCCCCCGGTTGTGTCACCAGGATAATCCCCCGGTTGTGTCACCAGTTTGATTCCCCGGTTGCTTCATCAGGATAGTCCCCCGGTTGTGTCACCAGGATGATCCCTCGGTTGTGTCACCAGGATAATTCCCCGATTGTGTCACTCTGATGATTCTCCGGTTTGTCACCAGGATAATCCCCCGGTTGTGTCTCACCATGATAATCCATCGGTTGTGACACCAGGATAATCCCCCGGTTGTGTCACTCTGATGATCCCCCGGTTGTGTCACCAGGATAATCTCCCGGTTGTGTCACAAGGATAATCCCCCGGTTATGTCATCAGGGTAATCACCCGGTTGTATCACCAGGATAATCCCTCGGTTGTTTCACCAGGAAAATCCCCTCGGTTGTGTCACCAGAATAATCCCCCGGTTGTATCACTCTAATGATCCCTCTGTTGTGTCACTCTGTTGATCCCCCGGTTGTTTCATCAGGATAATCCCCCGGTTGTGTCACCAGGATAATCCCCCGGTTGTGTCACCAGGATAATACCCCGGTTGTGTCACCAGGATGATCCCTCGGTTGTGTTACTAGGATGATCCATCGGCTGTGACACTCTGATGATTCCCCGGTTGTGTCACCAGGATTATCCCCCGGTTGTGTCACTCTGATGATCCAACGGTTGTGTCACCAGGATAATCCCCCGGTTGTGTCACTCTGTTGATCCCTCGGTTGTGTCACTAGCATGATCCCCCGGTTTTGTCACAATGATAATCCTCCGGTTGTGTCTTCAGGGTAATCCCCCGGTTGTGTCACCAGGATAATCCCCCGGTTGGTTCACTCTGATGATTCCCCGGTTGTGTCACCAGGATATTTCCCCAGTTGTGTCACCAGGATAATCCCCCGGTTGTGTCACTCTAACGATTCCCCGGTTGTGTCAGCAGGATGATCCTTTTGTGGTGTCACTAGGATAATCCCCCGGTTGTGTCACTCTGTTGATCCCCCGATTGTGTCACTCTAATGATTCCCCGGTTGTGTCAGCAGGATGATCCTTTTGTGGTGTCACTAGGATAATCCCCCGGTTGTGGCAGCAGGATAATCCCCTGGTTGTGTCACTCTGGTGATCCCCCGGTTGTGTCATTCTGATGCTTCCCCGGTTGTGTCACCAGGATAATCCCCTGTTTGTGTCACCATGATAATCCCCCGGTTGCATCACCAGGATAATCCCCCGGTTGTGTCACCAGGATATTCCCCCTGTTGTGTCACTCTGATTATCCCCCGGTTGTGTCACCAGGATAATCCCCCGGTTGTGTCACCAGAATGATCCATCGGTTGTGTCACTCTGATGATCCCTCGGTTGTGTCACCAGGATAATCCCCCGGTTGTGTCACCAGGATGATCCCTCGGTTGTGTCACTCTGATGATCCCCCGGTTGTGTCACCAGGATAATTCCCCGGTTATGTCACCAGGATGATCCCTCGGTTGTGCCTCTCTGATGATCCTTCGGTTGTGTTACTCTGATGATTCCACGGTTGTGTAACCAGGATAATCCCCCGGTTACGTCACCAGGATGATCCCTCGGTTGTGTTACCAGGATAATTCCCAGATTGTGTCACTCTGATGATTCTCCGGTTTGTCACCAGGATAATCCCCCGGTTGTGTCTCACCATGATAATCCATCGGTTGTGACACCAAGATAATCCCCCGGTTGTGTCACACTGATGATTCCCCGGTTGTGTCACCAGGATAATCCCCCGGTTGTGTCACCAGGATTATCCCCCGGTTGTGTCACTCTGGTGATCCCCCGGTTGTGTCACCAGGATAATCCCCCGGTTATGTCACAAGGATAATCCCCCGGTTGCGTCATCAAGGTAATCCCCCGGTTGTATCACTCTAATGATCCCTCGGTTGTGTCACTCTGTTGATCCCCCGGTTGTTTCATCAGGATAATTCCCCGGTTGTGTCACCAGGATAATCCCCCGGTTGTGTCACCAGGATAATACCCCGGTTGTGTCACCAGGATGATCCCTCGGTTGTGTCACTAGGATGATCCATCGGCCGTGACACTCTGATGATTCCCCGGTTGTGTCACCAGGATAATCCCCCGGTTGTGTCACTCTGATGATCCACCGGTTGTGTCACCAGGATAATCCCCCGGTTGTGTCACTCTGTTGATCCCTCGGTTGTGTCACTAGCATGATCCCCCGGTTGTGTCACAAAGATAATCCTCCGGTTGTGTCTTCAGGGTAATCCCCCGGTTGTGTCATCAGGATAATCCCCCGGTTGTGTTATCAGGGTAATCCCTCGGTTGTGTCAATCTGATGATCCCCCGGTTGTCACCAGGATAATTCCCCGGTTATGTCACAAGGATAATCCCTCGGTTGTGTCACCTGGAAAATCTCCCGGTTGTGACACCAGAATAATCCCCCGGTTGTGTCACTCTAATGTTCCCTCGGTTGTGTCACTCTGTTGATCCCCCGGTTTTTCACCAGGATAATCCCCCAGTTGTGTCACCAGGATAATTCCCCGGTTGTTTCACCAGGATAATCCCCTGGTTGTGTCACCAGGATGATCTCTCGTTTGTGTCACCAGGATGATCCATCGGTTGTGTCACCAGAATAAGCCCTCGGTTGTGTCACCAGGAAAATCCCCCGGTTGTGTCACCAGAATAATCCCCCGGTTGTATCACTCTAATGATCCATCGGTTGTGTCACCAGAATAATCCCTCGGTTGTGTCACCAGGAAAATCCCCCGGTTGTGTCACCAGAATAATCCCCCGTTTGTATCACTCTTATGATCCCTCGGTTGTGTCACCAGGGAAATACCCCGGTTGTGTCACCAGGATGATCCCTCGGTTGTGTCACCAGGTTGATCCATCGGCTGTGTCACTCTGATGATTCCCCGGTTGTTTCACCAGGATAATCCCCCGGTTGTGTCACTCTGATGATCCCCAGGTTTTGTCACCAGGATAATCCCCCGGTTGTGTCACCAGGATAATCCCCCGGTTGTGTCACTCTGATGATTCCCCGGTTGTGTCACCAGGATAAATTCCCGGTTGTGTCACCAGGATTATCCCCCGGTTGTGTCACTCTATTGATTCCCCGGTTGTGTCACCAGGATGATACCCCGGTTGTGTCACCAGGATAATCCCCCGGTTGTGTCACTCTGTTGATCCCCCGATTGTGTCACTTTAATGATTTCCCGGTTGTGTCAGCAGGATGATCCCTTGGTTGTGTCACTAGGATAATCCCCCGGTTGTGTCACTCTGGTGATCCAACGGTTGTGTCATTCTGATGCTTCCCCGGTTGTGTCACCAGGATAATCCCCTGTTTGTGTCACCAGGATATCCCCCGGTTGCATCACCAGAATAATCCCCCGATTGTGTCACCAGGATATTCCCCCTGTTGTGTCACTCTGATGATCCCCCGGTTGTGTCACCAGGATAATCCCCCAGTTGTGTCACCAGAATGATCCATCGGTTGTGTCACTCTGATGATCCCTCGGTTGTGTCACCAGGATAATCCCCCGGTTGTGTCACCAGGATGATCCCTCGGTTGTGTCACTCTGATGATCCCCCGGATGTGTCACCAGGATAATTCCCCGGTTATGTCACCAGGATGATCCCTCGGTTGTGTCTCTCTGATGATCCTTCGGTTGTGTTACTCTGATGATTCCCCGGTTGTGTAACCAGGATAATCCCCCGGTTGTGTCACCAGGATAATCCCCCGGTTGTGTCACCAGTTTGATCCATCGGTTGTGTCACTCTGATTTTGCCTCGGTTGTGTCACCAGGATAATCCCCCGGTTGTGTCACCAGGATGATCCCTCGGTTGTGTCACCAGGATAATTCCCCGATTGTGTCACTCTGATGATTCTCCGGTTTGTCACCAGGGTAATCCCCCGGTTGTGTCACCAGGATAATCCCCCGGTTGTGTCACTCTGTTGATCCCCCGATTGTGTCACTCTAATGATTCCCCGGTTGTGTCAGCAGGATGATCCCCTGGTTGTGTCACTAGGATAATCCCCCGGTAGTGGCATCAGGATAATCCCCCGGTTGTGTCACTCTGGTGATCCCCCGGTTGTGTCATTCTGATGCTTCCCCGGTTGTGTAACCAGGATAATCCCCTGTTTTTGTCACCAGGATAATTCCCCGGTTGCATCACCAGGATAATCCCCCTGTTGTGTCACTCTGATGATCCCCCGGTTGTGTCACTCTGATGATCCCCCGGTTGTGTCACCAGGATAATCCTCCGGTTGTGTCACAAGAATGATCAATCGGTTGTGTTACTCTAATGATCCCTCGGTTGTGTCACCAGGATAATCCCTCGGTAGTGGCATCAGGATAATCCCCTGGTTGTGTCACTCTGGTGATCCCCCGGTTGTGTCATTCTGATGCTTCCCCGGTTGTGTAACCAGGATAATCCCCTGTTTTTGTCACCAGGATAATCCCCCGGTTGCATCACCAGGATAATCCCCCTGTTATGTCACTCTGATGATCCCCCTGTTGTGTCACCAGGATAATTCCCCGGTTATGTCACCAGGATGATCCCTCGGTTGTGTCTCTCTGATGATCCTTCGGTTGTGTTACTCTGATGATTCCCCGGTTGTGTAACCAGGATATTCCCCCGGTTGTGTCACCAGGATAATCCCCCGGTTGTGTTACCAGTTTGATCCATCGGTTGTGTCACTCTGATTTTCCCTCGGTTGTGACACCAGGATAATCCCCCGGTTGTGTCACCAGGATGATCCCTCGGTTGTGTCACCAGGATAATTCCCCGGTTGTGTCACATTGATGATTCCCCGGTTTTGTCACCAGGATAATCCCCCGGTTGTGTCTCACCATGATAATCCATCGGTTGTGACACTCTTATGATTCCCCGTTTGTGTCACCAGGATAATCCCCCGGTTGTGTCACAAGGATAATCCCCCGGTTGTGTCACTCTGGTGATCCCCCGGTTTTGTCACAAGGATAATTCCCCGGTTGTGTCATCAGGGTAATCCCTCGGTTGTGTCATCAGGATAATCCCCCGGTTATGACACCAGGATAATCCCCCGGTTCTGTCAGCGGGATAATCCCCCGGTGGTGTCACCAGGATGATCCCCTGGTCGTGACACCAGGATGATACATCACGGCGTCCTTGTGTATCTTAATTAGTAAATTCTTAGACATTATGCAGATTGCAGTGCTTTTTTAATTTTTTTTATTTATCTCCGTATTTTCTGCATATATGAACTTCATAGAAAAATAAACAATGACCCTATTTAATATTTTGGGATAATTTACAGCATAATCGCTGATTTTGTGTCACCAGGATAATCCCCTGGTTTTGTCACCAGGATAATCCCTCGATTGTGTCATCAAGATGATCCATCGGTTGTGTCACCAGAATAATCCCCTGGTTTTGTCACCAGGATAATACTTCGGTTGTGTCATCAAGATGATCCCCCGGTTGTGTCACCAGGATAATCCCCCGGTTGTGTCACCAGGATAATCCCCCGGTTGTGTCACTCTGATGATTCTTCGGTTGTGTCACCAGGATAATCCCCCGGTTGTGTCACCAGGATAATCCCCCGGTTGTGTCACTCTAATGATTCCCCGGTTGTGTCACCAGGATGATCCCCCGGTTGTGTCACTCTGTTGATCCCCCGATTGTGTCATTCTAATGATTCCCCGGTTGTGTCAGCAGGACGATCCCCTGGTTGTGTCACTAGGATAATCCCCAGGTTGTGGCATCAGGATAATCCCCCGGTTGAGTCACTCTGGTGATCCCCCGGTTGTGTCATCCGATGATTCCCTGGTTGTGTCACCAGGATAATCCCCTGTTTGTGTCACCAGGATAATCCCCCGGTTGTGTCACCAGGATAATCCCCCGGTTGTGTCACTCTGATGATCCCCCGGTTGTGTCACCAGAATAATCCCCCGGTTGTGTCACCAGGATGATCCATCGGTTGTGTCACTCTGATGATCACTCGGTTGTGTCACCAGGATAATCCCCCGGTTGTGTCACCAGGATGATCCATCGGTTGTGTCACTCTGATGATCCCCCGGTTGTGTCACCAGGATAATTCCCCGGTTATGTCACCAGGATGATCCCTCGGTTGTGTCTCTCTGATGATCCTTCGGTTGTGTCACTCTGATGATTCCCAAGTTATATCACCAGGTTAATCCCCCGGTTGTATCACCAGGATGATCCATCGGTTGTGTCACTCTGATTTTCCCTCGGTTGTGTCACCAGGATAATCCCCCGATTGTGTCACCAGGATGATCCCTCGGTTGTGTCACCAGGATAATCCCCCGTTTGTGTCACTCTGATGATCCCTCGGTTGTGTCACCAGGATAATTCCCCGGTTTGTCACCAGGATAATCCCCCGGTTGTGTCTCACCATGATAATCCATCGGTTATGACACCAGGATAATCCCCCGATTGTGTCACTCTGATGATTCCCCGGTTTTGTCAACAGGATAATCCCCCGGTGGTGTCACAAGGATAATCCCCCGGTTGTGTCACTCTGGTGATCCCCCGGTTGTGTCACGAGGATAATCTCCCGGTTGTGTCACAAGGATAATCCCCCGGTTGTGTCATCAGGGTAATCCCCCGGTTGTGTCATCAGGATAATCCCCCGGTTATGACACCAGGATAATCCCCCGGTTGTTTCATCGGGATAATCCCTCGGTGGTGTCACCAGGATAATCCCCCGGTTGTGTCACTCTGATCATCCCCCGGTTGTGTCACCGGGATAATCCCCCGGTTGTGTCACCAGGATGATCCATCGTTTGTGTCACTCCGATGATCCCTCGGTTGTGTCACCAGGATAATCCCCCGGTTGTGTCACCAGGATGATCCCTCGGTTGTGTCACTCTTATGATTCCCCGGTTTTGTCACCAGGATGATCACTCGGTTGTGTCACCAGGATAATCCCCCGGTTGTGTCACTCTGTTGATCCCCCGATTGTGTCACTCTAATGATTCCCCGGTTGTGTCAGCAGGATGATCCCCTGGTTGTGTCACTAGGATAATCCCCCGGTTGTGGCATCAGGATAATCCCCCGGTTGAGTCACTCTGGTGATCCCCCGGTTGTGTCATTCTGATGATTCTCCGGTTGTGTCACCAGGATAATCCCCTGTTTGTGTCACCAGGATAATCCCCGGTTGTGTCACCAGGATAATCCCCCGGTTGTGTCACTCTGATGATCCCCCGGTTGTGTCACCAGAATAATCCCCCGGTTGTGTCACCAGGATGATCCATCGGTTGTGTCACTCTGATGATCCCTCGGTTGTGTCACCAGGATAATCCCCCGGTTGTGTCACCAGGATGATCCTTCGGTTGTGTCACTCTGATGATCCCCCGGTTGTGTCACCAGGATAATTCCCCGGTTATGTCACCAGGATGATCCCTCGGTTGTGTCTCTCTGATGATCATTCGGTTGTGTCACTCTGATGATTCCCAAGTTGTGTCACCAGGATAATCCTCCGGTTGTGTCAGCAGGATAATCCCCCGGTTGTATCACCAGGATGATCCATCGGTTGTGTCACTCTGATTTTCCCTCGGTTGTGTCACCAGGATAATCCCCCGGTTGTGTCACCAGGATGATCCCTCGGTTGTGTCACCAGGATAATCCCCCGTTTGTGTCACTCTGATGATCCCTCGGTTTGTCACCAGGATAATCCCCCGGTTGTGTCTCACCATGATAATCCATCGGTTGTGACACCAGGATAATCCACCGATTGTGTCACTCTGATAATTCCCCGGTTGTGTCACCAGGATAATCCCCCGGTTGTGTCACAAGGATAATCCCCCGGTTGTGTCACTCTGGTGATCCCCCGGTTGTGTCACCAGGATAATCCCCCGGTTGTGTCACAAGGATAATCCCCCGGTTGTGTCATCAGGGTAATCTCCCGGTTGTGTAATCAGGATAATCCCCCGGTTATGACACCAGGATAATCCCCCGGTTGTGTCATCGGGATAATCCCCCGGTGGTGTCACCAGGATGATCCCCTAGTCGTGACACCAGGATGATACATCACGGCGTCCTTGTGTATCTTAATTAGTAAATTCTTAGACATTATGCAGATTGCAGTGCTTTTTAATTTCTTTATTTATCTCAGTATTTTCTGCATATATGAACTTCATAGAAAAATAAACAATGACCCTATTTGATATGTTGGGATAATTTACAGCATAAACGCTGATTTTGTGTCACCAGGATAATCCCCTGGTTTTGTCACCAGGATAATCCCTCGATTGTGTCATCAAGATGATCCATCGGTTGTGTCACCAGAATAATCCCCGGTTGTGTCACCAGGATAATCCTTCGGTTGTGTCATCAAGATGATCCATCGGTTGTGTCACCAGAAAGATCCCCCGGTTGTGTAACTCTGATGATCCATCGGTTGTGTCAAAAGGATAATCCCTTGGTTGTGTCACCAGAAAAATTCCCCTGTTGTGTTACCAGAATAATCCCCCGGTTGTGTCACTGTAATGATCCCTCGGTTGTGTCACTCTGTTGATCCCCCGGTTGTTTCACCAGGATAATCCCCCTGGTTGTGTCACCAGGATAATCCCCCGGTTGTGTCACCGGGATGATCCCTCGGTTGTGTCACTCTGATGATCCATCGGTTGTGTCAAAAGGATAATCCCTTGGTTGTGTCACCAGAAAAATCCCCCGGTTGTGTCACCAGGATAATCCCCCGGTTGTGTCACCAGGATAATACCCCGGTTGTTTCAGCAGGATGATCCCTCGGTTGTGTCACTAGAATGATCCATCGGCTGTGACACTCTGATGATTCCCCGGTTGTGTCACCAGGATAATCCCCCGGTTGTGTCACTCTGATGATCCACCGATTGTGTCACCAGGATAATCCCCCGGTTGTGTCACTCTGTTGATCCCTCGGTTGTGTCACTAGCATGATCCCCCGGTTGTGTCACAAAGATAATCCTCCGGTTGTGTCATCAGGGTAATCCCCCGGTTGTGTCATCAGGATAATCCCCCGGTTGTGTCATCAGGGTAATCCTCCGGTTGTGTCAATCTGATGATCCCCCAGTTGTCACCAGGATAATCCCCTGGTTGTGTCACCAGGGTAATCCCTCGGTTGTGTCACCTGGAAAATCTCCCGGTTTTGTCACCAGAATAGTCCCCCGGTTGTGTCACTCTAATGATCCCTCGGTTGTGTCGCTCTGTTGATCCCCCGGTTTTTCACCAGGATAATCCCCCAGTTGTGTCACCAGGATAATCCCCCGGTTGTGTCACCAGGATGATCCCTCGTTTGTGTCACCAGGATGATCCATCGGTTGTGTCACCAGAATAATCCCTCAGTTGTGTCACCAGGAAAATCCCCCGATTGTGTCACCAGAATAATCCCCCGGTTGTATCACTCTAATGATCCCTCGGTTGTGTCACCAGGGTAATACCCCGGTTGTGTCACCAGCATGATCCCTCGGTTGTGTCACCAGGAGGATCCATCGGCTGTGTCACTCTGATGATTCCCCGGTTGTTTCACCAGGATAATCCCCCGGTTGTGTCACTCTGATGATCCCCCGGTTGTGTCACCAGAATTATCCCCCGGTTGTGTCACCAGGATAATCCCCCGGTTGTGTCACTCTTGTGCTCCCCCGGTTGTGTCATCAGGATAATCCCCCGGTTGTGTTACCAGAATGATCCCCTGGTTGTGTCACCAGGATAATCTCCCGGTTGTGTCACTAGGATGACGCGTCACGGCGTCCTTGTTTATCTTAATTAGTAAATTCTGAGACAGTATGCAGATTGCAGTGTTTTGTAATTTATAAAAAGCATTATTTATCTCAGTATTTTCTGCATATATGAACTTCATAAAAAATAAACAATAACCCTATTTAATATGTAGGAATAATTTACCGCATAAATGCTGAAGTTAGCGGGTCTCAAACGTGAAATTAACGACTCAATATTTCATGTCCAATATCCTATGCCACAAAGCTGATGGAGCCTTATACATGTATAGTGATTGTTTTATTCCCGGGTCCACGAACATTGCTTAACTCCGGAAACTTAAAAGTGTGCATAGAAAATCTTCACAGAAAAAGAGGAAGTGTTCGTTGTTAAGTTAATAAATGTTCGTGAAACTGGGGTCTAGTTTGAACGTCTGATACCAATTACTTAATATTATTAATGAAACAACTTGCTGTCCCATAAATTTGGCGGCCCTTTCATTTTGTCGTCTGCTAAATTAACAGAAGAAATAAATTAGATTGCACTACAATATACTTGTTTGTCTCGGCGTGTGTGATATATAATCTCCTGTCACGTAAGTCTGGGATAAACTTAATTAATATGTAAATCTTCAAGTTGGTAATGTCACAAAGTTCAAAACTAATTACTATACCTTCGTGTAAACTTTTGATTCAAAGTGAAGAGGGCCAAATTATATGCATGCACATTATTTACTTCCTGACATTCTGAATATGAATTTTATGCATTTATTATGACGTCATATGTTTATGATTTTTTTTCAGGGTAAACGCATCGTCGGAAAACCACGAGTCATCGCTCTATCGTTTGTGTTAACGATAGATGGAGTTAACGACGTACTATGCGCACATACACTGAGGTAACTACCAATGACCTTCCTAAACTGTTCTGCGACTAAATCTGGATCTTATAGTTTCTTTACTTCCAAGCTTAATTTCTTCCAAACGTTTCTCTTAACACTGCTTCACTTTGAGTTGAGCGTTCGCCACTGTGAAGCTGTGAGGAAGACTAGGGGTTCTATTTCCTGGTCGACACACATCATATTCTATGAAAATTGTTATTTCTGCTCCTGTTTACCATTCAGCATGAAAGGAATTAATGTGGTTTGTCAGTTTGGTATATCGGATATACGGAAGCCGTGAGGGGACATTCTGACTTTTGATTTCTTAAGTAAGAAATCAAAAGTCAGAATGTCCCCTCACGGCTTCCGTACGGATAGGATGTGCCGTTTGCTTTTTCTTTGGTGGATGTGGGGTTGCACTTTGAGATGGCAAAAGTCAGACTATTACTATGTAAGGAGACATTATACAATTATGGCCCTCTGTGGAGGGATACATTTAGAATTGTCTTCCTAGAATGACCTTAATCTTTAATAGCGAACAAGATTAAAATAAATCCACGAATTTGTTTATTCAGCATCAACAAGCGTAAACTAGTTCATAAAGATATCACAAAACACAATACACATTCATGCCGACACACAACATGCGTACATACACAATAATTGATTGCATACATACACAAATATAACGGTAAAACCCCAACTTCCTCCCTCTTCATTAGTTGAATAATTCAATACGGGCAAGGCAAGACTCATCATAACCTTAAAAGAGTCCAAGGATAACCTGGTGCGACTAGCAGGCGTAACAGTATGCACTGGCAAAAAACATGGTCAGCATCCAAGGCAGTCGACGAAGCGGGGAGCTAGTTGCGACACAAAGATATTGTGGAGTCAACCGCAGTAGGGAGACAGGGCCTAAGATCATCTAAAAGTATTCTCTGGAAGAAAACTGGTGTCACAGAGAGGCGAACATTGTAACAGAAGGAAATAAGAAATGGCGAAGAAGAAAGAAGACAGACCAAAGCAGAGGAACTGGGTGTCCAAGGACAAGGTAGGACACAGAACCCCATGTACTGGGTGGTGCATTTTATACATGGCGCCACAATCAAGGCTGGCTGATGTTTTGGGGAAAAAAGCGGAAGAGAATCAGGTCCAGTCAACCAAGGTCCAATTATACACAGATTAGTTTTATGAGGGAAGGTGAAACAAGGACATCCAGATCTGAAAATCAACCGGAATTATCTGCCAGGCAGGGGATTGGAGGCTGAAGGTAGATCTCAACCAGGGATTAACCTTTCAGGAGACAATCATCATCATCGAGCTAACAGTCCCGTGGGAGGAAAGATGTGGTGAAGCCCATGAAAAGAAAAGGACAAAGTTTGCAGCATATCCGTTGGGATGCAAGGAGAGGAGTGGCAGACATTGAACTACCTGATTGAGGTTGGATGCAGAGGCTTCCCTGCACAGTCTGTGTGGAGAATACTACCTGCATTAGGGTTGTCAGGCAGGACCAGAAGGGCAGCAGTGCAAAGGATGGCTAAAGGCAGCAAAACGATCTTCATGCTGGGTGTGTAAGGATACAAGAAGCTGGATACTCACCACCGACGCGCAGTGACTGATCATTACTGTGGACCTCCAATCCTGAGCGTGTACCGAGTTATCCATTGGTCACAACCTATTCCGATTAGGCTTGGATGTACTCCCGGCATGAATTTTAGCCATTTTGACCTGGTCCGCGGCCGGACACAAGACATGGACGGCCGGTGGCCGGGGCTCACAGGCAGCATCGGGGAAGTGTCAGAAGAGTTTTAACTCAAAGTTGAAATATCTCCGGTGTCCCGTAGATTTTTCAAATCCCGCCACATATCGTAGAAGTCTGATAGTCGGCCGGGAATCGAGCGGCAATCACCCTTCCCGACATTCGGCCGGGTCTAGTACAACTATCGTTCGTTGTCCGTAAGATACATGGGCGATGTTCGTACGATGTTCGGTGAATAGGCCGATTATCGCCCGGACACCATCTGATAATCGGTCGATAAGCATTAGATGTTCGGTCGGTATACACTGCCTAAATTATCCCAAAAAATATCTTTGGGAACAAATGCCGTACGATTACCGCACGGCCTCCTTTTTATGCAAATAATATGTGACGATTTTTTTACCAATGTTGTCCGATGTCGGAAAATGGCCAAAATCAGCAGTGTACTCCCGATTACCCCCTATCCTCAGATATCGGCGGATCATTGTGGCCATAGCATAAGTGGTTGACACACACAATGAAGAATGGTCTCGGCTGAGGCTGCAGCATACCATCAGTGTTCGGATTCCCTATTTCACTGGGGAAAAAATGTTCGGAGTTCTGTACCAGTACTGTATACGAGTGGAAAACGTGATTGTGGACCGATTGGGGAAATATGCGATTTTAGCAAAATAAATAAACCGCATTGTGGTTTGACCTCTTCCTCTTGCCACGTCCCCGTCCTCGTCATTGGCCACGCCTACGTATGCCCTCTCATGATCACAGGACTATTTGACGAGCTAGATTCATGATCGAAGACTCTTACGGAAGCGTATTAGGCTCACATAGGAAAATATTTTTTTTAGAATAACGAAAACGTTTTATTTGGAAGTCACCAAATAACTATCTGGCGGCCGCCACTTAGTTATCTGACGGTCGCCAAATAGTTATCTGGCGGCCGCCACTTAGTTATCTGACGGCCGCCACATAGTTATCTGACGGCCGCCACTTAGTTATCTGACGGCCGCCAATAGTTATCTGACGGTCGCCAAATAGTTATCTGGCGGCCGCCACTTAGTTATCTGGCGGCCGCCACTTTAGTATCTGGTAGCGGCCATATAAAATATTTTCGTTATCCTGAAAAATATTTCCTGTGTGAGCCTAATACGCTTCCGTATCTTGTGAAGCTGGTGATGATATCAATTCAATAATCAATAGCATAAACCAGTTTATTTCGAGCAACGCCTTCAGTGAAGGTAGGATGTTAGAATTGTGCCTGCTGCTGTCCCATTGCATGATAGTAAAATGCGACTAAATTTGGAATCTTAATTTCTGTGATACTGAGATGAAAATACGTTTGTTCAACCATTTCAAAGCTTTAGAGTAATGTTCAGCGCTTGATTTGTGTTTTGTCACGATCTAATTAAGATAACTACATCCTAAGGTAACATTTTCTGGGACACATGATAAATAAGGTCACATTCAACGAATGGTATACGTATCGTCTGTCATCTAAGTATCTTCTGGTTTTTCCATGTTTAAAGCAAGTGCTTAAACCATTTATTGTTTTTTATCAACCTCTAAAACGCCTAAAAATAGACTTATGACACTCTAGTGGTTCATGATTATGTAAACTGTAACTAATTCTCAGATCCCAGTGAATTTTAAAGTGCTTTGAACTTGTGTTAATAGTTGCTAAATTTTAACATCAATTATCAGTTAATACTATTGTGTGTAATTTGACATTCCTAAGGTTATATTCTTGATTATATTTACTCAACACATATCGTTCGTGACATTTTAGATAAAACCCATATGTGTGATAACTGTGTATATCCTCTGGCAATTTACTTCGATACCTTTTCTGAAAGATTTTATGTTCCATTCTATTACGTAACCGGATTAATATCACGGCCATCCTAATTGCCTAAAGGACACTGCCTAAAAAAAGCATTGGACAACAGAAAGAAAATTATGAAAAGCAAAGACGAAACAATCAGTACATTACAAACAACCGCGAAACAAAAAGAACAGACGCAGCGACAGATTGCGAATTTAAAGTTCAGAATTTCGGAGAAGGTCGAGGAATTAAAACAGAAACAAAACAGAATCACAAGCCTCCAAAAACCAACTTAGTTACTACAGCGCTCCAAATACTACCAGACTGAATACTTTTCCCGGACCACGAAACCAACCACAAAATAATTCACGACGCCAGCGACCACACACTTCCTATGAACACCGAGCGAATAGACTCCATCAAAACAGAGGACAGTTTAATTAAGACGCGGGACGCGTCTTTCCGGGAGCGGAAGTTATATCACAAAGAATTTTGTGATAAATTTTAAAGTGCTTTGAACTTGTGTTAATAGTTGCTAAATTTTAACATCAATTATCAGTTAATACTATTGTGTATAATTTGACATTCCTAAGATTATGTTCTTGATTATATTTACTCAACACATATCGTTCGTGACATTTGAGATAAAACCCATATGGGTGATATCTGTGTGTATCCTCTGGCAATTTACTTCGATACCTTTTCTGAAAGATTTTATGTTCCATTCTATTACGTAACCGGATTAATATCACGGCCATCCTAATTGCCTAAAGGACACTGACCACGGCTGATTAATCTGCCAATGAGCGATATCTGTCAGTCATAATTCTGTGATTTTATTGTATGTACATTATTTAAGCATGAAATATTTTATTTGTAAGTCAGTTAGGTCTCCGACTTTGTACGGAACACAACGGCTATATTCTGGACACTCCAGAATAGCCATCCGTCAAGTCAAAGTTATCATCATTAAATTCCAAAGTTCAACTTCAACATTTCCTTACGTCATCTTTACTTCGTGACAAAACGTGCGGAAGTTTCCGTATGTTAATTGGTGGAGATAATCCTGGTAGTACCCACTTCTACGCTTGGTACGCTTTCCCGAAACCTCAACTGCCAAGCGAGTATTTTCCGTGAGTGACTCAAAGAAGGACCAACTCTATTCGGAATCACACGGACTGGATTTTAACCACTGTGTTCGCCATACTTTGAAATTTACCAGGGTAACGTTTTGACGGTGAATATTCGGGATGGCATCATGTTACAGATGTGGGAGCCTCTTTGCTCCAAACCATCCGATGTGATGTCCAGCAAACGGATGTTACTTTTTCCGATGTGGAAACATTGGCCACTTTTCGAAAATGTGTTTTAATCGAACCGGACATTGTGCTACAAATGTTGGTACAACAGGATATTATCCCTGGACCAGTCAGCGTCCGAAACTGTCTATCCATCCTGTTCCTGCCCCGAAAAAATCTTCGGACAGTAAGTCCGTTATTCGCACTGCACCAAAGAAAAAGGCCAAGTCAACATCCAAACGACGGCGAGATTCTGAACGTCTCAGGAATTTCCGAGATACGAAAAAGGTACTGTGTATTTTTCCATTCAGTGACATTGAAAATAGTGAACTTCAAAACGATTTCCAGAAAGACTCTTACTACAGCAACCAGATAATTTCATTACAGTCAAAACTTGTTCGTACCTAAATTACCATCTCCAAAATATCAGAAAAGTGTGCAAAATTACAAAGTTCAAACGAAATTCTAGAAGAGGAATGTGCGCGCGCCAAAAATGTGAATATAACCAATTATGTGTCTCAAATTAAGGAACTAGAAAAAGCATTGGACAACAGAAAGAAAATTATGAAAAGCAAAGACGAAACAATCAGTACATTACAAACAACCGCGAAACAAAAAGAACAGACGCAGCGACAGATTGCGAATTTAAAGTTCAGAATTTTGGAGAAGGTCGAGGAATTAAAACAGAAACAAAACAGAATCACAAGCCTCCAAAAACCAACTTAGTTACTACAGCGCTCCAAATACTACCAGACTGAATACCTTTCCCGGACCACGAAACCAACCACAAAATAATTCACGACGCCAGCGACCACACACTTCCTATGAACACCGAGCGAATAGACTCCATCAAAACAGAGGACAGTTTAATTAAGACGCGGGACGCGTCTTTCCCGGAGCGGAAGTTATATCACAAAGAATTTTGTGATAAATTTTAAAGTGCTTTGAACTTGTGTTAATAGTTGCTAAATTTTAACATCAATTATCAGTCAATACTATTGTGTGTAATTTGACATTCCTAAGATTATGTTCTTGATTATATTTACTCAACACATATCGTTCGTGACATTTGAGATAAAACCCAGATGTGTGATAACTGTGTATATCCTCTGGCAATTTACTTCGATACCTTTTCTGAAAGATTTTATGTTCCATTCTATTACGTAACCGGATTAATATCACGGCCATCCTAATTGCCTAAAGGACACTGACCACGGCTGATTAATCTGCCAATGAGCGATATCTGTCAGTCATAATTCTGTGATTTTATTGTATGTACATTATTTAAGCATGAAATATTTTATTTGTAAGTCAGTTAGGTCTCCGACTTTGTACGGAATACAACAGCTATATTCTGGACACTCCAGAATAGCCATCCGTCAAGTCAAAGTTATCATAATTAACTTCAACATTTTCTTACGTCATCTTTACATCGTGACAAAACGTACGGAAGTTTCCGTATGTTAGATACCTGGGCCATTTTGGATTATGACTGGTTGGACCTAGTTGTTCGTTTATGAATTAAAGACGGAACTGGTGATTTTATATTGTTTTCAG
The DNA here is from genome assembly GCA_004382745.1 of Argopecten irradians irradians. Lineage (NCBI taxonomy): Eukaryota > Metazoa > Mollusca > Bivalvia > Pectinida > Pectinidae > Argopecten > Argopecten irradians. Next base: position 165,760 of record SAYR01032711.1, read on the forward strand.
ACGAGCTTTGACAAAGCCCTTGCAGGCCTGTATCATAAATTGCAGGTCCGCCAGGATTTATACTTGAAATAATGACTTTTACAAACGGTCAACAACGATCGCTTTGTGACGCCTTTAATTTCATAGCAACACAAAAATATGCATTTTTGAATGGCATTTCATCTTCTTGCTTATAAGTGTTCACTCAATCCTTAAGAGGTCGTAAACTCCTGCCATCAATTCAATTCATTCCTTTACGTACAGCAGGTCTCTGTTAACAAAAGAAAATATCCATGAAAGACAGGTATGCTTTGAGAGGTTCTGACTTAAGACGTTAATGGTAGCTTGGCAAATATTTTTCATTCTTCAAAAGTCTAATACATTCATTTCTACCTCACGACTACAGGTATGCAAAGCGAAATATGATAATATATTTATAAATAAAAGACGATCACATATAAATAAAATATCATTACATAATAATATGTATGTACATAAAATACGATTACATATCAATAAAATAGGATAAATATAATATGATTACACATAAATATGACTAAACGTAAATAAAATATGATAACAAAGTAAAATACGATTACATATAAATATTATATAAATAAAATATGATTTCAAATAAATACTATATAAATAAGATATGATTACATATACATATAAATAAAAGAAGATTACATTAAAATAACATATGATTACATAAGATATTTAATATGATTACATGTAACTAAAATAATATTATTCAGTGACAATGAACTTTGTACTTTCCATTGACGTACATGTATTTGGTGTAAGGTTGCCAGTTGCACACCAAAGTTATTATATCATTACGGTAATCAATGAATTTATAACTAACCTGACAGATGTAACTTCTGTTGGTGTGACAGTCCAGATCATTCCATTGACAGCTATCACCAACACAGATCACCAGGCAGTGGTCGTTCCTGCCGTTACTAGGCTGGCCAATACCCCAGTCACTATATACGATTTCTGTATTACTGGAATCCCACATCCAGCTCTGCTGACCAAAGTCGAAGCCGCCGATAAAATGGGTGTTTCCTTCAATAATAACATAATAGATTGGTCTACATATTTCAGGTTGGAACGTTTTGTATGTAATTTGGTAGAGTAAGACAACAGGTAGAAATATTGAGTATGATGTTTGGATGACTAGTATACATTGTACATTATATTGTACACAACACATATCAGCATAGTAGTACACAACACATATCAACATAGCAGTACACAACATATATCAACATAGTTGTACATAACATATCAACATAGTTGTACACAACACATCAACATAGTAGTACACAACTATTATCAACATAGTAGTACACAACACATATCAACATAGTAGTATACAACACAAATCAACATAGTAGTACACAACACAAATCAACATAGTTGTACACAACATATATCAACATAGTAGTACACAACACATATCAACATAGTAGTACACAATACATATAAACATAGTAGTACACAATACACATCAACATAGAAGTACACAACACACATCAACATCATAGTACACAACACATATCAGCACAGTAGTACACAACACATATCAGCATAGTAGTACACAACAAATGTCAGCATGGTAGTACAAAACAAAAATCAACATAGTAGTACACAACACACATCATCATAGTAGTACACAATACATATAAACATAGTAGTACACAATACACATCAACATCATAATACACAGCACATATCAGCATAGTAGTAAACAGCACATATCAGCATAGTAGTACACAACATATATCAACATAGTAGTACACAAAACATATCAACATAGTAGTACACAATACATATCAACATAGCAGTACACAACACATGCCAGCATAATAGTACACAACACATATCAACATTTTAGTACACAGCATATATCAACAAAGTAGTATACAACACAAATCAACATAGTAGTACACAACACACATCAACATAGTAATACACAACGCATATTAACATAGTAGTACACAACACATATCAACAAATTAGAACACAACACATATCATCATAGTAGTACACAACACATATCATCATAGTAGTACACAATACATATCAACATAGTAGTACACAATATATGTCAACATAGTACAAAACACATATCAACATCATAGTACACAACACATATCACCATAGTAGTAAACAACACATATCAGCATAGTAGTACACAACACATATCAACATAGTAGTACACAACACAAATCAACATAGTAGTACACAACACACATCAACATCATAGTACACAACACATATCAGCAAAGTAATACACAACACATATCAGCATCGTAGTACACAACACATGTCAGCATGGTAGTACAAAACAAAAATCAACATAGTAGTACACAACACACATCATTATAGTAGTACACAATACATATAAACATAGTAGTACACAATACATGTCAACATAGTACTACACAACACATATCAACATAGTAGTAAACAGCACATATCAATATAGTAGTACACAACACATATCAACATAGTAGTACACAACACATATCAACATAGAAGTACACAACACATATCAACATAGTAGTACACAGCACATATCAAAACATAGGAGTACACAACACACATCAACATCATAGTACACAACACATATCAACATAGTAGTAAACAGCACATATCAATATAGTAGTACACAAC